>PUQB01000030.1:250816-422515 GCA_003024785.1 Selaginella tamariscina | reverse complement strand
GGCTAATCCCGCCGCCCTCTCGTAAATCATGCGCTCACACATATATATTGGCTGCGGCATTTTTGAACAGGGATGGGTGGGGGCGGGATTAATCCCGCCGCCCAGGGAATTCACGCAGGACATGAACGGCGGGATTAATCCCGCCGCCCTCCGCGAAGGGCATGAGCGTGGGGCCGGATAATCCCGCCGTTCATGTCCTGCGTGAATTCCCTGGGCGGCGGGATTAATCCCGCCGCTCCGAAACCGAGCGGCGGGATTAATCCGCCGCCCATTCCCTGTAAATGCCCTGCGCGGAATCCGGCGGGATTAATCCCGCCCATTAGAACCTTCACACAGGCCATTGCCGGCGAGATAAATCCCGCCGCATTCCGCGCAGGGCATGGATGAGCGGCGGGATTAATCCCGCCGCCGAGGCCCCTCACGCAGGCTATGGGCGGCGGGATTAATCCCGCCGCTCTTCGGTTTGTCGTAGAGCGGGATTAATCCCGCCGCCCATAGCCTGCGTGAAGGGCCTCGGCGGCGGGATTAATCCCGCCGCCATGCCTAACCTAGCGGCGGGATTAATCCCGCCGCTCGGGCTTAGCGAGATAAAAACACACACATATATATGTGTGTGTGTGTATATATATATGTATGTATGTATGTATGTATAGGAGTGTACGTGTGTGTGCAAGAGATAGATAAATAAAAACTTATACAGTACTGGTACACCTAATATATGTGTGTACATAGGTATATATATGTGTGTATATGTATATCGTGTGTATGCGTGTGAGCGAAACAAATAAAATCATACAGATAAACAAACACACACACACACATATATATATACACAGGAGTGTGCGTGTGTGTGCAAAGATAAAACTAATAAATAAATAAAATTATACAGATAAACACACACATATATATGTGTGTATATAGATATATAATCTATAGAGAAAGAGAGAGAGTCTGTGAATATATAAGCATATATATAAACTAGTGTTGTATGTATGTATATATGTATATAGGTATATATATATGTGTATATGTATATTGTGTGTATGCGTGTGTGAGCGAAACAAATAAAATCATACAGATAAACAAACACACACACACACATATACATACACAGGAGTGTGCGTGTGTGTGCGAGAGATAAAACTAATAAATAAATAAAATTATACAGAAAAACACACACATATATATGTGTGTATATAGTATATAACCATATGAATATATAAGCATATATATAAACTAGTGTTGTATACTATTTGTTAATATGCATTGATATATATATATATATATATATATATATATATATGTGTGTGTGTGTGTGTGTGTGTGTGTGTGTGTAAAGCAGTGCGCGTGTGTGTGGGAGAGATAGATCAATAAAAAAAAATTTACAGATACTGGTACATATATATATATATATATATATATATATGTGTGTGTGTGTGTGTGTGTGTGTGTGTGTGTGTGTGTGTAAAGCAAGATCAATAAAAAAAATTTACAGATACTGGTACACATAATATATGTATGTATATATGTATATAGGTATATATATATATATGTGTATATGTATATCGTGTGTATGCGTGTGTGAGCGAAACAAATAAATCATACAGATACACACACACATATACATACACAGGAGTGTGCGTGTGTGTGCGAGAGATAAAACTAAAAAAAAATTATACGCACACTCCTATACATATATACATACATACACACACACACACACACACAGATCTCACCTGTGTGCACAGCCGCCGCCGCCGATTTCACAGCCGCCGCCTCTTGAAACCCTAAGAATATACCTAAACCCTAAAGGAATTAAATATATATATCAACCCTAATAGAATATTCCTTCTGAGAATATACTTAAACCCTAAAAAGAATAAAATATAGATTCGCCCTAAACGAATATTCTTTCATTATATTATTAGCGCGTGCGTGTGTGTGGTGTATCACATACACCTCAAAAATATAAATCATGCAGGGATTTAACATGTGTGTGTCCATGAGAGTGTTAAAGTTTCATGTGTACACATTGCATATATTAATACACATAATATATACATACACACGTGTATACACACAGACATACACACATATTACATGGGTTTAGGGTTTAGGGTTTAGGGTTTTGGATTTAGGATGGATCATGCATGGTGTGTATGTATGAGAGAAGAGAGAGTGTTGAAAAATTATTTTTGTACACATTGCATATATTAGTACACATATATACTTACACATATTATACACAGATATACATACATAGTATATGAGAGAAGAGAGACAGTACATATTAATATGGATCATGCATGGTGTGTATTATACACACAGACATACATACATATTAGTACATAATATTAGAGAGACCGAGTACATATTATAGATCATGCATGGTGTGTATGTTTGAGAGAAGAGAGACAGTACATATTAACATGGATCATGCATGGTGTGTATGTATGAGAGAAGACAGAAGTACACATATATACATACAGAGTACACATATATACATACAGAGTACACATATATACATGCACACGTGTATACACACAGACATACATACATATTACATGAGTAAATTCATTGTGTTACATATTAGGGTTTAGGGTTTAGGGTTTAGGGTTTAGGGTTTGCTCCCAACAAGCTTAATATAAATATTACACATGTAAATTCAATGTGTTACATATACACAGATTGAGTACATATATCATACATGCGTTGAACATGATGTTTTCAATAAAGAAGCAACTATTTCTTCAGTTTGGTTTAGGGTTGTGCATGTGTGTGCATATGTGTTTTTGTAAGTTCTTGTAATGCGTGTGTAAATTTATGATTGTGTTTATATATGTGTGCAAAACAAACATCGAATAATTAAGAAAATAAAATTAATAAACACACTAGGAACATATTTTAAATTATACATAATAATATATGATTTTATCTAATATATAGCCATATATAGTTTTAATAATATATATTAATTTAATATTGATAAAAAGGTTTAACATTGAAATATTCTTGAAATAATAAGAAATTAATTGAGAAAATCCCATTAATATATACAAATGTAAATTAAGTACTCAAATAATTAACTAAATTAATTATCATAATCATGTTTAATATTGGAATATTCTTGGAATAATAAGAAAATAATAAAGAATATCCCATTAATATAAAGAAGATTAATTACTCAAGTAATTAAGGAAATGATATTAATATATATATTATTAAAACTATATATGACTATATATTAGATAAAATGATGTATTATTATGTATAATTTAAAATATGTTCATAGTGTGTATTAATTTAATATTGATAATAAGGTTTAACACATGAATATTCTTGAAATAATAACAAATTAATTGAGAAAATCCCATTAATATATACAAATGTAGAATAATTACTGCAATAATTAAGAACAAGACTAATTTAATTATGATAATCAGGTTTAATATTAGAATATTCTTCAAATATTAATAAAATATTAAAGAATATCCCATTGATACTAGGAAATGAAAACTAAATACTCGAGTAATTAAGAAATAATAATAATAAACAGACTATGAATATTTTAAATGATACATAATAATATATCAATTTATTTATTGTATAAGTATATATTTATATATATATATAATATAAATATACTTGAATACTAAGAATGTAGAATATAGTCTAAAATTTCGTAATATTAAACAGCTTGAATCACTTGAATAACATTAAATGCAATTTTAAAATACTCATTGGAACTGGAGAGTATATATGTCAGAGTGTCGGATATTTGTGTCAACTCATCTTAAATTTTATTTTCTGTTCTTTTTAAAAAATTTGAATTTCTGACATATGTATTGTCGGTCTGACATGTAAATTTGAAAATGCATTTAATTTCCCACTCAAATTCAGATCTGGTTCTTTCTCCGGCAAGGGTTTCTTCATTTCTGTATTTTTCACTCTTTAGATCTTCTTTTTTCTTCATAGTGATCATCTCAGGAGCGAGATTAAATTGGGTGCTATTCTTTATAGGAAAGCATGGCGCCTTCAGTGCTGTTTACAAGTAAGTATTATAAACAAATTTAAAAATACTTATTAAGATTCACTCTCTTACATTCTCTCTTAAAATTACAATTTAGGGGTTTAGAAATGCATTAGGATTATAATATATTCCGTTAGGGATTTATCACGTTTAAATATCCTTTTAACTTAATATTCTAGGTTAACCGGGGCGGCGGGATTAATCCGGCCATTTCTTTTTCGCCTCTTTGAAGAAGTGGCGGGATTAATCCCGCCACCATCTCCCGGGCAATGCTTCTCCGCCACTGAAAAAGAGTGGCGGGATTAATCCCGTCGATAACCTTCTCAACTGATGAAGAGTTACCAGAATTTATTAGAAAGAGTTGTCGGCGGGATTAATCCCGCCAACCATTTTAGGAGGCAGGGAAGGGGTGGCGGGATTAATCTCGCCACCACTTCACTGTTTTAAAGATTTGGGGACAGGATTTATCCCGAGATCTCTTTGAAATCATAGTTTTGGAGAGAGTTATGTGCGGGTTTAATCCCGCCACCCATTCCCCGTCGTAAGAATTGTGGGCGGGATTAATCCCGCCTTGGACTCCCTCCGACAAGGAAGAGCCGGCGGGATTAATCCCGCCGACTCTCTCCGGCGAGGATGAGTCGGCGGGATTAATCCCGCCGGACTCTTCCTCGTCGGAGAGAGTCGGCGGGATTAATCCCGCCGGACTCCCCCCGAGGAGGAAGAGGCGGCGGGATTAATCCCGCCGGCTCTTCCTTGTCGGAGGGAGTCCAAGGCGGGATTAATCCCGCCGACTCTCTCCGAAGGGGTTGAGTCGGCGGCGGGATTAATCCCGCCGACCGTTCCTCGTCGGAGGGATTCGTGGGCGGGATTAATCCCGCCCATCAGTTGTATTAATCAAACATGAGATATTATCTCTAAACATAATTATGTATTATTGCATATGCATATTATTAAGTAACCGTAATTCAGATTTCTTAAAAATATTGCATAAACAGATATCATAAATAATACAATTATTTATGTGCAGGACAATATGTTTAATACTGGAGATAAAGTATGTCTTCTTCGGAACAACGAGATAGTTGGCACTGGAACTGTGGAAGTTCGAGATAATAATGCATCATGTCACAATATTTCCAAGGATCTTGTGTGTACGTATGGGTGAACACCATTTTCAAGCATGTTGAGGTTCTGGGAATGGAATTTGAGGAGGGTTCTCCTGTATTGTGGAATTTGGATGAAGTCAAGGCTGACACAAAATATGCAGAGTCACAAACAAATAGTAGCACGAGTTTACCAGATGATGGCTTGCCTGCTGTGATGGATGAGGTGATTCTCTTTCTTCGTGAGATTGAAGTCGGAAGAGGCATCATACAGCTATAAATCCAATGGAAGCAGTGTCAGAAGAGAAACTAGGGTCCGACTTCGTGGGTGTAGTTGTGACAGAGGTTTCACCTAATGGCACATTGTATCCTGGATCCCTCGTGAGGTGGCGAACATCTGAATTAAGACGGCAAGATGGTTCAACATATTCTGGGTTGGATTTCAATAATAACAACCCGGAAGAACAACTCATATTTGAAGAGGTTCCTTGCATTGGTCCTATTGTAAGAAAAAGGCGATTCATGGGTTGTAGATCTTCCCCTGCAAGTTTCAGCAAGAGGGTAAAGATGGATCCTACATCTTCCGAAAGTGTTACGAGCATTTCCACGATTGACTGTTGCAAGAAGAAGTGTTGTCAGATGGCAGACCGGAATGAAATTACCCAATGTAGACATGTCTTTCGTATGCTCACCCAAAAGCAAAGGCATGAGTTTGTATATGCTGCACTAACTGGGTGTATTGATGGAATGGCCTCGGACACAGGTTATCAGAGTACATTCCATGGTATTTAATAAGGTGGCCATCTGCTTCAAAGCTTGGTACAGTATATACGGGATCCCAAAGACCACGTTCTACCGTCGGAGGGATGAGTGGCTAGATGGAGCGCGAACCTCAGTTCATGGGAACACTGGCTTGGTCAAAACCCGCTCTCACATCATGGCAGCCATAGAGATACTCAAGGCTTTTGTGGAAGCAAATGCAGACAGGATGCCTCACAAATGCCGAACCACAAATGCAGGGGTCAGGGAAAATCTCAAGGTTTTACCTTCAATCTACACTCAATTGAAACTGTGTGAACATGTGAACAAGTGCCTCAGTTTGATGGGGCTCCAAGCAATCTGCACTGGTACCTTCAACAACATATGGAATACTCATTTTAAGGATGTGGAGATTGCAAAACACTCTAGCTTTTCTAAGTGTGACACTTGTACATCATTGAAGGCTGCAGAGGCTTGTGCAAAAACCTTGGTGGAGATCACTACCATTCAAAGGAAGATGGAGGCCCACATGATTGCACAACAAACTTGTCGGTCTCAGTACTATGCACACCGCATGCTTTCTGTGTCACGCCCATCAGAGTACCTGTGCTTGATCCATGACAAGATGGATCATTCAAAGACCAGCATTCCAAAGCTCTTTGCAACACCAAAGTGCCTTGGAAATGTCATGAAACTTCCGATTTCTTTAACAGGTGTGCTAACACATGGACACGGTTGTGAGTCATATGGACACTTTTCACTTCCACATTGGTCTAGCGACTCCAATTTCACTATTGGGTCGTTAGCCATGTGTTTCAGAAACCTTGAAGCCCACTCACAGACAATCCTATCAGTGATCTCAAAGTGAAGAAACAACACCTTCAACCTTTACATAATGCTCTCATGAACACGTCTGCACTTGAGGCTACTTGGGAATATGAGAGGCATTGTCAGCAACCTGCACAAAAAACAGATGGCCCTGTTGAGAGTTCAGGTTCAGTGGAGGGATCTAGCTCAAATAGTGTACATGTGTCCTCAACATCAAATAAGCTTCCTCGTCATTTGCTTTTACAGATGGATAATTGTGCAGGCGAGAACAAAAATAGGTAAATCATTTTACTTAAGGGTTTCTCAAGCTCATACTTACTTTTATTTTCTAGATATGTGCTAGCATACTTGTCAATGCTTGTTGCCAAAGGTGTGTTTGAAACAATCACGCTCAGTTTCCTTATGGTTGGTCACACTCATGAAGATATTGATGCGTTCTTCAGCAAGGTCTCCAACTCTACAAAAAGGACAAGTGCACTTACCTTACCGCATATGATGAATCTTTTTGAAAATTGCATCTCCAAAAAAAGTTGTGCTTTGCTTGTGACTGAGGTGCCAGACTTCAAAAAATTTCTCAAGGAGTATATAAAAGAAGGGAGTGATTCTTTAGTTGGTCACCTTGTGCCGCTACAATTCTTTTTCTCCATACGAGATGGTATACCTATTATGCAGTACAAGTTACGGCCATCAGAGTAGGAGTGGTTACCGAAAGAGGGCTTAATGCTCTTCAAAAGTGAAGAGGATGGAAAGCCACTTCTCCCAGAAGGACAACCAGACCCTATTCCATTGAGTGCCCAGCTCAAGGAACAAGAGGTTATTATTGATGGCATCAAAAAATATGTGGCATGGGTTCAAAAATCGATGCCAAAGAATTCTGATAAGGCAACTGGTTACTCAGAACTATATAAGCATGTGGTCAACTATTGGGAGACTGTTGTTCGAGAGTTGGAAGGGCCTACTGTCACAAGTACAGAATTGCAACACCCTTTCTGGCCTAAAACAAGGTGGCGAGAGGAGATTGAAATGACATCACTGAGCACAGACGACATAGAAGCCAGTAGTGATGTGGAAGTGCAAACCCCACACTTTGTTGGACAAAGGAACCAAAAACCTAAAGCATACTTTGATTGCTGCAAGGATCTTCAAAAACTAATGATGGTTCTCATTACTCCAGATGCGTCATATAATCAGCCTATTTGGATGGGTCAAATTATCGACACACCTGAAGTAATCACAAAAAATAGTATTGTTAAGGTTGCATGGTTCAAACCACAAAAAAGGCGACACGAGAAGGAGAGCGAAAGATATAATGGATGCCTAGAGAAAACATGGTCTCCCAATCAAAAAGACCCAGCATGTTTTATAAATGTTAAATCCATTCGATATGGGTGGATGTCAAGAAGCGTTGATAAAGTCACGATTAACAAAACTGCAAGGGAATGTATGTTTTCTGAAGCTTAAAGCAATTAAAATTATAAAATATCATATATTTAATATTCATAATTATTATAAACTCTTTAATAATAGTACCAAATTGTATACTTAACTATATAAATTTAAAAAATGATATGGAAGATTGACTATATTATTATAGGATTTTATATATATATTATTACTACTACAAATTTTTAATTAATAATTATATTTAAATATTAATATTTTAATAACAACATCAATATTTATATAATGTACCTCTTATGCTCTTCCTTAATTGTTATATTAGGCAATATATTATATAATTTAATACATTCTACTTTTATAATGTTATTAATTTTTGTTCAATGAATGCTATAATTTATTAAAGGGTAGAATACAAAATAGAATATTCTAAAGAATATTCTCTTTTCAACATATATTCTAAAGAATATTCCTTTAATATTAGAAAATGCTAATTAAATAGCTAAAATTGCTAATTATTAGGAAATGGGACTATAGCCATGCCCATTTTAGTTACAACTTGCATATTATATAAACTTATCAAATTAAGAATGAAATTAAGGGATAACTCACGAGGTCGAGGATATTAATTAGGTTAATGGTATAGCTTAGAGATAAATTCAGCACGTTAACAAATGGGCTTCATCTATTACATTTCCATAAGCTCCTCAAAATGTCGATGGTTTGGTTGTTGAGTTGCAACATGAAGAATTAAAACCACTTAAAACACATGAAGAAGCAATAGTTTTGGGTTCATGTGTGATATGTTTGGTAGATTTTAAACATAAACATTGTTGTAGTATTGCCTTATGAACACAAGTTCCACAAGGACTGTATCAACCAATAATTAAAAAGACAACATATGTGTCCATTGTGTAGGCTAGAACTATCTTATAATGAAGTATAAATTACTTTATTCAAAACATAAATTAATGGATTCCCTTTTTGAATGAACCACAAGAACATAATATATTCTTTGATAAACTATGTTAATGTGTATGATATTGGGAGCATAGTTAGACATTAGTAGAATTCTTGTTATTTCATGGGCAATATAATGGGAAAATATCAAAAACAATATATATTATGGAAAACCGAGAGTGGAAGGATATATGGAGTACGAGTTACTAACGATACCGCAATACGGGTCATCACCGCAATACGATATCAGTGGAGTACGGCATTTATGGATAAGGATAAGAAGGAGTTACAGTAACTGAATGGATAAGGCTAGGAGGCAGTTGTGATAACTACTAGTACGGGACTAGAGTACGGGTATAAATAGACAGATTAGGACTAGAAGGGATCCCGAGTATACTGTTATTTTGTACCATGTACCGTGCGCAGACATAATATAAGTTTCCTTTCTCTCTCAATACGTCTATCTCTACTGTATTTCTGTGATGTAGTATACTGTTCTTATTTCCAGTACTGTGACGGGATCCATAGTACTGCTACCTGCTATACACCTTGCCATCCTTACCCTTTTCCTGACTTTCTGATGTCTGATTACGTCTTTATCTTAATCCGGCAGACCCTTACGGGTTTATCGATGGCAATCCTATCGATGTACGGAGGGTAGGAAATTACGGGTTAACATATGGCGACCACGGAGGGATGGTCGTGTTAGTAGGTGATTGATAATGTGTTTGTATAATGTACAGGAAGGCAGATGATACTCAAAGGAGTTGTGACGAAAGAAAAAGATTGAGGATAGGCGAGAGTCTTGATGAGATGCATAGCTATTGCGGAAATGGAACAAAGTGACACGAAGATTCGTGAGAATGGACTTGTGGAGTATAGTAAGTGAATGGATGATTATCGACGTATTCTTGCAGAACGCCAAAGATATGAAGAAATTAAGCAGAGACAGCAAAGAGAACGCGAGGAGCGGTATTTACGGCGACAAGCAGTAATAGAGACACAGAAGAGGATTGAAGAACGTGAGGAACAGAGAAGAAAGGAACAAGTGAAGCTCGAGGACAGGAGCAACAAACGACGAAGTGGTGAAGTTACAGGAGAGAAGGACGAATCAGGGGAGTGACGATCACGAGCCCGAATATCAACGCGAGGAAACTGGGAACTATTGTCAAAGGAATTACCGGACGAGATGGGAACATTAACAATTACGGGGAAGGTTACCAGCTACTTTTTCAGGTCTTGAGAATGAAGATACGAATCGGCATATTCAGCATTTGAGAAGGCGTGTATAGCCAATGAAATCAAGGATGAAGATGAGAAATTACGAATATTTCCATTTACGTTGAAGGGAGATGCTAGCGATTGGTATTACGAAAATGCTAACACAATCGATAAGTACAGCGTACTACTTACAGTATTCAGGAATTATTATGTACGAAAGTATCGAAAGCGAGACCCGACAGTGCAGTTGCAGGAAATACGACAAGGACCTACTGAGGCAGTGGAGGATTACACTCGACGATTTGGAGATTATATAACCATTGCGAGGTCGGAGATATCAGCGATAAATTGGCAAAGAAATGGTATGAACGGACTACGAGACAATTTACAGCTTCAAGTACGACTGATCAAACCGCCTGATTTAGTTGAAGCAATTAAAGAAGCAGAACAACTTGAAGTGTGATACCCCAAATATGTAGATGAGGATGAACGGGAAACAAGAAGGCAATACCGGAAGGATAGCGAAATACGATCAAGAACAAAGCAATATTTGTACAACATGCAAAAATGAAGGGCATAATGCTTCTGAATGTAAGATACCCAAGTGTCAGATGTGTGGAGGAATAGGTCATGAAGCGAGCAATGTCGGAACATGGGACGTACTGACAATTTTCACCACCACCTAGATGGAAAACAATCGGAATGCTAACTCATACGATTATCCACCACCACGAATGCTAATTCATACGACTATCCACAAAGATCGTATAATGGGGAACGCAGAAATGGAAATGGAAGGAGATTTCCCCGTGAATCCGGAGCATTCTACCGGCAAAGTAATAATAAAAGGTACCACGCAGAGGACAGCCTTTGTTACCAGCTCCAGCACAGTCAGGACCACCGTTATTACCACCAATACCACCTCCACCAGCATTACGAGGACAGAATCCGAATGTGACATGTTTTAGATGTGGAGAAAAAGGACACTATTCTACTGAATGTAATCGACTTAACAATATTCGCTGTTACACTGTGGGAGAGTTGGGACATTATTCACCAGAATGTCCACAACGTGAATTTAACACCGGAACATCATCCACTGAACCAGCAACACGGAGAATTGAAGTTCAACAAGGGATGACTTACCAGATGAGTATCAAGAACAAAATTACGAGTGTAAATGGGAGCAAGATGCAGAACTACCCTCAACTGAGACGTATGCGGTAACACGAGCCAAGCGAGTACGAATGGAGCCAAGCAAAGAGGAACCAATACGCAAGAATTGGGAGAAAGAAAAGGCTACAGTACAACGAGTAACTGATCAAATTCAGAAAATGCAACAAGGGGAAAATCAAGACTCGATGACTAATGAAATGGACGCAATTCAGCAATCTACATCAACAGTACCACTTGGAGATCGTATTGTTGCTGTGATTCTGCAACAACCTGTACAGTTAACTATAAGGAGTTACTGACATTAGCACCATTTTTACGAACACAGATAACAAATGCTTTGGACGTAGTAATATTCAAGGCGATACAAGTCAGGTAGGAGTGAATACCACGGAAGTTCTTACAGATGAGAAGGACTGGGATGAGGAGGTGCCAATGATTACGGCTCGAATTGGTAAAAACAATATTCAGAATATACCTATTGATGGAGGTTCAGGAGTCAACATAATTGAAGAACAGATTTGCAAACAATTGGGACTTGGGCCTATTGAAAATGCGCCTTTCTTGGTGCGGATGGCTGATCAGAGGAAAGTAAGACCCATTGGTATAATCAGATCTGTGTGTATGGAAATTGCAGGAATCAAGTTTAAGGTATCTTTAGTCGTATTACGTATCGAGCAGACTAGTAAACCATACCAAATATTGCTGGAAGACCATGGTTAAGGGATGCAAAAGTACGACATAATTGGGAGCATGACGAAATGGTACTCTATAAGAGTGGACGAGAAGCGGTTGTTCGAACGCAGCAGAAGAACCAATAGGACGACCGACCGACCATTGCAAATGGAGGATTTCGACTGGCATTACGGCTTGAACAGGGAAGAAGAAAAACTCCTATTCGAAAGTAATCCAGACCTCATAGAGATAGCACAAGCGGATTTATACCAGATGACGCCGGAAGAAGAAAACATGGAGAAGACAGTAACTAGTGATCAACAACAAACATATGAATACTCTTGGACTAACGGATAAGTTTAAACAACCTGTGCAGCAACAGTTACAATTCGAGAGGAATGAACAAAGATACGTACTCAACAAAAACTGGAAATTACTACGAATGAGAAGACTGAAGAAGTTGAAAAAAACAAGTGAATATGGACCACGAAAAGTACGAATAGCAGTTGATCTCGAGCCGGAATACCGAAGACATTGATAGCAGTACTACGTCAAAATGCAGATGTTTTTGCATGGAGCTACGAAGATCTTAAGGGAGTTCCACCTACGATTTGTACTCATAAGATAGAACTATTACCACATGCAGTTCCGAGGAAACAGCAAGCATATCGAATGAATCCAACATTTTTAGCGAAAGTGAGAGAAGAAGTGGACAAGTTATTACAGGCTGGATTCATATATCCAATTGAAAACCCGCAATGGTTATCACCAATAGTCGTAGTCCCAAAGAAGAATGGCAAATTACGTATCTGCGTCAATTATAAGAAGTTGAATGATGTAACGAAGGAGATACGTACCCAATACCATTCACCGAAGAATTGTTGGATACAGTAGCAGGACATGAAATGTACTCTTTTCTGGACGGATTTTCAGGATACAACCAAGTTCAAGTAGATCCTGAGGATCAACCGAAAACGGCATTCATCAGTCCTTGGGGTACATATGCGTATCGCGTTATGCCTTTTGGGCTATGTAATGCACCATTTACTTTCAACGTTTGGTTAGCGAAACATTCCGGGATTATTTGACCACATTTATGAAAGTTTTCTTGGATGATTTCAGTATTTATGGAGCACAAGATATACCTGGACTGTTTAACGAAGTGTTTGGGAAATGCCGATTGAACAATATAGCTCTTAATCCGGAGAAGTGCGTGTTTTCCGTGAGATCAGGGATTTTGCTTGGCACATTATATGCAAGGACGGAATAATGGTGGATCAAGATAAAATCAAAGTCATACAAACAATGCAACCACCTAAAGACGTAAGTGGAGTACACGACGGCTTTTAGGAAGATGGGATATCATCGAAGGTTTATCAAAAATTATGCAGCAATAGCGAAGCCATTAAATGCTGTTGAGGAAAACGCAACCATTCAAATGGGATGCGGAATGCGAACAGAGTTTCAATACACTAAAGCAGGCATTAATGAAGGCTCCTATTTTAGCGAGTCCAAATTGGCAACAGGAGTTTCATGTACAAGTGGACGCATCATCATACGCTATCGGATGCATATTAACGCAAACCCAGGAGGATGGGAAAGATCGACCATTATATTACGCAAGTCGACGTTAGCACCTGCAGAAGAAAATTACACGACTACGGAAAAGAAGCTCTCGGAATGGTTTATGCAGCAAAGAAATTTCGACATTATTTGCTTGCAAACAAAGTCAAGTTCATTGTTGACCATCAAGCTTTGACACATTTGCTAAGCAAGACTAAGCTAGAAGGAAGATTAGTACGCTGGTTTTTATTATTACAGGAGTTCGATTTTCAAATCATTCACAAACCAGGCAAATTACACCAACAAGCAGATTTCCTAAGTCGTATTACGAATGAAGAAGAAGGTGTTGGCGTGAATGATGAACTACCAGATGCTAACTTATTCCAGGTACAACAGAACAACCAAAAGCATGGAAATTACGAAGGATATCTTCAAGATATTGAATATTTTTAACTACTGGAACAGCACCGGTCAAGTACGCAACAACGCAGCAGCAAACAACTCGTATTACGATGTAAGCCATACTGCATGGTGTCAGGTACTATATAAGAAAGGCAAAGATGAAGTGTTAAGGAGGTGTGTACCAATGGAGGAAGTGCAGACCGTATTACGGGAAGCTCATTCAGGAGAACATGGTGGACATTTTGCAGGAACATTAACAGCACGAAAAATATTACAGTCTGGATTATGGTGGCCCACGTTATTCAAGGACGCTATCGACTATTGTCAAAAGTGTTTGAAGTGCAATGAACACCAACCAGCTCCACATCATCAAGTCCAACCATTACATCCAACGGAACCATTAGCTCCATTTATGAAATGGGGAATGGATTTTATGGGACCAATCAATCCTAAAAGTAGCAAGCGGAATCAATATATATTGGTACTCACGGATTATGTTACTAAATGGGCAGAGGCTATCGCATTACGAGATTTCGCGCAATACGGGTAGCTAAGTTTATCTACGAGAATATCGTAGTACGATTTGGCGCTCCAATGGAACTTATCAGTGATCAAGGAACTCATTTCGTCAACAACGTCATCAAAGTACTTTGCAACGAATATTTGGTAAAACATTACACCTCTACTGCGTATTATCCACAAGGAAACGGACAGGCAAGGCTACTAACAAAATACTGAAGACCGTACTAACCAAGATAGTAAACACTAATCGTAAAAACTGGGATGAAAAACTTCCATCAGCATTATGGGCATACCGTACTACGTATAAAGTGGCAACAAAGTTTACTCCATTTCAACTTACATACGGATTGGAAGCAATTACGCCTATAGAGTATATCATACCATCATTACGGATGTCACTTGAATACGGCATTGGGGAAGCAGAGCAAGTTAAGCAACGACTACTACAACGAAAAACTTGATGAAAACGGCAACAAGCAGTTTTTAATATACAAGCTATACAAACGCGTATTAAGGCATGGCACGATCGATTACGACGAGTACAACGACCCATATTCCGAGTCGGAGACATGGTATGGCATTATCAAGGGAATCTTCGACCGATTGGTCATAAATTCAAGTCCAAATGGCATGGACCATATATAATTACCGACATACGAGATAACAACACTGTCACATTGATGGATGCTACAACACGGGTTACTTACGAATACGAATCGCATACGGAAATATACAACTAACAAGCCAGAGGAAGATCTGACAATGACCCGGAATACGAACGGCAATACGACGGACACAGAAATATCTGTACTAAACTAACACGGAATACGATCAAAACCGTAACTCGGAACAAGACAAGGAAAAATATGTGGCCAGCTGGAGAGTCGACGTCAGCAGAATCTTCTCGAAACATCGACAGGATAACTCACACGAAAGGACAGAATCCAAGAAAGCGACAAGTCCGAGGAATGCAAAATCCAATGATGAGATATTTCCTGTCAAATCTATCGAAAACCAAGGAAATTACACAACAACCAATCTGATTTGACACGTGGACAGCTGCACAGAAACTGACAGACCATAAATTCCCGGAGTATAAGTTAAGGGTACTCGCCGCCAGCACTCATTAGGGTTTCAAAATTCTTCCTTAGTTTCTTCCTATTCCATCTTCGAATTTTTCTTCTCTTTCTTCTTTTTCTTCCTTCTATTTCAAGGCGCATATGGAATCCATGGATGAGTATACAGATACGACAAGCACTTCGGCAACAGGGGTCAATGGAGTCCCAATCGGAGCCGGCGGTTTCAATTCCACTTGCCAGTGCTATATCGGATTGTTCGTCCAGCACCAACACTGATTTCGGACATACGCGAATGGATCCAGAGGATGCAGCTGGAGCGATATTTCGAAATATTCGTGCACAAGCGATTGGACCAACAAGGTGAACACTTGGTCGATCAGGCGATCAAGGCGTATCTACCAATATACAAGGCTTTACAACTACAGGGTGGAGCATTTGCGTTTCAAGTAAGCTCATTCGCAATCTTTTTCAATTTCCAGAACCAGATATCTCTATGATCCGATTCCTCAAGTCCACACATATGTTCATCATTACACCGATAATATGGACAAGTTTCGGCAAAAGCAAAGACGGCGAATGCGGCACCAACATCAATCCTGCGAACCGCACAAGGGACGTATTAAGGCTATTACAACTGCCTTTGCTTTCCGCAAGACGCCAGCAGGATTCAACAAGGAGATCGGGTATATTTATCACCAATCTGAGCAGGGACAGAAACCGGATTGGGGGGAACTAGTCGTAGTAGGGCTACTACGGGAGTTGAACACGCTGCACAACCCGAAAAGCAAGGACAAGGAAACGACGGTATTTCCAGTGCTACATCATATTCTCACAAGTCTCAACATTACGTATGCGGATTTAGCACCCACAGGTACACCGGTACTACGTCAAGGATAGGCTTTTGGTTAGGTCTAACGAATCAGTATCCTGATAATGTGTTCGACGTCCGTAATTTGGATGCGCCACTACCAACTAAGGCAAAGAAGCGACACGTACGCAATCGAAGAAGCTAGAGGAGCCACAGACAAAGGAGCCCAAAATCGTAATCCAGTTTCTGGACGAGGATGAAGGCGATGATCAAGTATTGCAACGGAGACCATTACCACGAGGAGACCAGCGGAGAATGCGAAATAAGCCTACAGCATCAACTTCTATACCACATACGACGGGCGATGACATAGTACTACCAGACCATAATACTACTACAGGACCGACTTCCACACAACCCATGGAGTATGAGGACTGTGCCATTCAATAGTACGGATCCTCCCGTAGTTCCGTCGCCACCATCGGTGCAACATCAAAGTACGGCAGGTAATCTACTCATATAATACCACCCCAGGTAGAACCTCCAGCACAGCATGTACGGGAGTCAACAGTACGGCACTCAGGACAAGAACCGGATTCGGCAGAACCGACACTGGACCATCGCCAAGAACGACAACATTTACGATAAAGAGCAGCACCCACAACAGCCCTATTCACCGATACAACAGATGGGTCATCACGCTTCGGATCGACAGGAGCGCAACATCTCGAGGAGTTCGAAGCGCACTCGTGATAGACAGCTTCCCGGACTCCCACCACAAGACCCACCACAGGATACGACTGTTGAAGGTCAGCTCTCTCATCTTCGCAGTGTCTTTGACGGTATTACGCAGCAGATAGCACTTCAACACGCAGAAGCTACTTTCAGTCAGCAGCTTCATGACCTTGCAACACGCTCGACAAGCAGTACTTGGAGCAGTCGAATATCATACCGATTGTACGATCAAAACAAGGTACTTATGGACACAGTACACACACTAGTTGAGCAAGTCCGTAGTATCATGAGAAGATCAGTGAGTTCAATCCGGCAGCAACACCAACATCGGATGATGCGGACGAAGTACGGAAGTTGCGCGAAGAGAACCTCAAGTTGAAGAGCTTCATAGTTCTATGTGTGCAAATGCGGGCACATCGTAAGGTTGCATCGGGGCGATGCAACACTTCCAGTTTGGGGGGATGTTAGGAGCATAGTTAGACATTAGTAGAATTTCTTGTTATTTCATGGGCAATATAATGGGAAAATATCAAAAACAATATATATTGTGGAAAACCGAGAGTGGGAAGGATATATCGGAGTACGAGTTACTAACGCAATACTGCAATATGGGTCATCACCGCAATACGATATCAGCGGAGTACGGCATTTATGGATAAGGATAAAAGGAGTTACAGTAACTAAATGGATAAGGCTAGGAGGCAGTTATGATTAGTACGGGACTTAGAGTATGGGTAAAATAGACAGTTTAGGACTAGAAGATATCCCGAGTATACTGTTATTTTGTACCATGTACCGTGCGCGGACATAATATAAGTTTCCTTTCTCTCTCAATACGTCTATCTCCTTTGTATTTCTGTGATGTAGTATACTGTTCTTATTTCAGTACTGTGACGGGATCCATAGTACTGCTACCTGTTATACACTTGCCATCCTTACCTTTTCCTGACTTTTTGATGTCTGATTACGTCTTTATCTTAATCCGGCATACCCTTGGTACGGGTTTGTCGATGGCAATCCTATCGATGTACGGAGGCGGGTTAACATAGTCCAAGTTATTATTAATTAAGTATGATTAATATTTAGGCATCACACTGCCATTGGTATCTAAATATACATATATATAGAGAGAGAGGATCTATTATGGGTTGGTGATCTCTCTTTAAATTTGAAATTACATAATCCATGCGATCACAATATACTAATATATTTACTAAGGTAGCAAAAAGAGGTTGAACTTTAACAAACGGACGAGAAAGGTGAACATCAATAAACATTCATAGAAGACCACCATGTGAAGAAGCCACAATTGATTGCCTTATGGGACATCTTCATGCGGACCACATGCATGACTACAATTACATCTTTTTATTTTATAAATTATATATTATATGGTTTATATGTTTATGTTTAATTTTATTGTATATTTATTAATTAATATTGTATACATTACACATCACACTTTTAAATATATTTTAATTTCAATATTATATTATTATATTAGTATATTACAAATTATCTATCATGAATACATTATTGACGTTAGAATTATATTTAAATTGAGATTTTTCATCAAATTTTTACAATTATAACTTACATTTGTAATTTAAAATTATCATTAATGCGGTAAATTTATTATTGTGATAATTTTGATTGAACCGATTCCGAAAACGAATTTGTTTTATTTCAAATTTTCCTGATTACTATGTGATCGATCACATGCATTCTTGTATTCATTCATACAGATTGTATGTATATAAATAAAAGTTTGTGGGAAAACAAAAAAGAGTGAACCAATATAAATACATAAGTTCTCAAATTAAAAAGAATTTTACAAATGAAATACTAATATTTTATTATCAACATAACATGAAAGAACATGTTGTTTCTTTGGATGGGGTACATTACAATCTCATATGTTTATGTATTGTAGATAAATATGCTTTAGTGAATAATGAATATAATATTGATGATTAATAAATTATTATTGCTGGAGGGAGATTAACATAAAGAAATATACATTAATAAACAAGAAGAAATTAGGACAAAACAAAATAAGAAATTTATTAAGCAATACTAGAGTTATTATACTTAACGTCAAATTTAAAGTGCAAGTTCATAAATTTTAATGCTTTTTTACTTTTAATTGCTTATATCAGTAACGTGATTTATATTGAAAATGAACATAAAAATTTAAAAAAACAATATCTATGTTTTTTAATTACATCATAATAATTTATGGCAGTTTTGCGCAAAGGAATTACTTAACGCGCATACGCACGCGTAATGTACACGTGGACAGAGCATCGCGTGGTTATGCGTGGGTATCTCAATTACACACATATATTATATATGACTGGAATATACCTCCCTATCCTATCCTACACAATATGAAGTCCTAGTTGAGAGTATGTTCTTAATAAAGCGAATATTTATGGAATTCCGGTTTTAGTATTTTTGTCTGTACATATTACATATATAAACATTTTCCCTTCTTATTTGTTCTATGTTGCTATGTATTTGTTAGCAAAGATACATGAATCCCACCCTTGGTAGTTTGTTCATCCATAATATATAAAATACAAATAATAAATATTTTTCCTTCTTAAAATTAGTTTTAAATTGTCATGTATGTGTATGGAATTCAGTGTTGTCTATACATAATATAAATACTTTTACTTCTTCATATAAGACTTATCCTTACGATAATTGTGCCCGTAGTGAGAATCACTATTTTGTTGTTAAAGTATCTGTATATGTTAGGAAAAGCTATATATATTGAATTGATCCTTACAGATTATACACTTGGTGTTATATCATATCATTAGTTAATTTGAATTTTAAACAGTTCAATTTTGCATGATTTTACAAGAATTTATTAATGACCACATAAAAGAAAGCTTTTATGGGGTATACTTTGATGTGTATACTGTGGAGACTGGATGCCCTTACCCATTTGTGTGTGATGTCCTCTAGTTATAGATTTAATCATTCTTATTATTTAATTATGAATTTCATGTATTATAGCACATAGTTTACATATACACTACCATTGTAAGTACTATCCAAATCCATCTCACGGCCATCACTATATTCTATGGCTTTAGAATACATTTGCCTTGATATTTGCACACTTTCATATTTAATCTTCCACATAAATGTGTGCCATCCTCATGTCTAGATATGAATTCTTTTTATCTTAATCGTTTCATTTCGATGGCAGATTTGAAGAAACAATGGAGGGTGGGAGGGTTAAGAAGAGAGCAAGAGTCGTTCCACAGCCTTCACCATCTCTTCCATATCTACCAATTGACATTCAATGCGTTATCTTGTTCAAGCTTCCTTTTCCAAGTTTGCTGTGGCTCGGTCTGTATGCAAGGCATGGAAGGACTCGATTGACTCAAATAGTTTTAGGAGCACATATCGTGACACAAGCGTGTGTGCCATGGCTCTCTGCGGAACCCGGATCTTGGAAGAATACCCGTAAGGGCCAATCCGTGTTTCTCCAAGTGGCGATAATCAATTAATTATATACAGTGGCTCTTTAGCCAAGTGGTTCCGAATTGGCTGCTTAAGTGTAGGAAGGTGTGGTCTTGCTCAAAGTCGGGCCTGATCCTTTTAAGTGGTTATCCATTGGTCGACGTAGGCACGAAACAGCTATTTATAGTGGGGAATCCCATCACAAACAATTGGAGGGAGCTGCCTCATGCACCACCAATGGAGATTTATATCAGGGGTTATGTACGTCATGAGTTTGCCACGATTTCAGACGTCGAATGGTCATTACCAGGTTATGGCGCAGTCGATTCATACGGCTACATGGCTTCGAACACTTCAGTTATGGTTTACGACTCTAGAGCATTGAATTGGACGAAGCATCCCGTGGGATTGCGCACTTGTGTGGGACACAGCCTTTACGAGGGAGTTGGGTGACAGTTGTTGTAGAAGATGGTAAAATGTATGTGACGCCCAAGAGATCAGCATATGTTGTACATAGGTATTTTGCATGTTATAGTGCAGAAAATGGTAGAGAGTGGGAAGTTTTGCTGCATGAACCCAAGCATGCACAGGCGATTGTAGTGGTGAATTGGGGAGGGATGCTTTATATGGTTGGTACTACGAGTTGAACAATGCAACAGTACTCGGAATATGGTCAATCCGCATGCAAGGGATGCGTTTATAAGTGAGATGACATGGACAGATACGTGGCTTAAAACATTTGGGCCAAGTAAGGCCAACTGGACATCATTTGTGAACTGTTGTAAACATGGGGACTTCATACAGGTAAACTTCATGTGATTTGTTAAATTCAAGTAAATTATATATTTGCATTTGTGTTTTAGATTTTCGATGGGAGGCACATGAGCAATGTGTTCCAATGCGTATGATTCTGTACGATATGAAGAAGGGTGTTTGGAACCTAAAGATTCTTAAGAACAAGCCTAACGGATGGGCATGTGGACATGGGTATGATGGTGGGATTTGGCTTTGGAAGTCCTTAGTTTGTAACTACATATACACATCCAAATAAATGCAATGTGTGTATATATGCTATGCAGTGATGCATTGGGAAGGATACCGTGTTGTAGACTAAGTGACAAGGTAAGTTCATTTAACTGTTCTTTTTTAATGTGTTCAGTTAAATTAACCTTTTGTTTTGTTTTGATTAGGCGAGTGATAAGTTAAACGAATGGTTTCGAAACGATGATGCTTTACAACGTGCCACGTTAGCAGAGTGAGTATAAATATAAAATAAATTATAATTATTTGTTTAACTGTTGTTTATGTCCTTGTACAATACGGTGAGAGGTTGCCATTTGACGGCATCTGGTAAAAGAATATTCAGAGTCGGAAGAGGAGCCAACTATTATTGGGTATAAATTAATACATTTATACTTAAAATTCATTAATTAAATTATTAATATTAACATGTTAAATTGCTTTGTTTTACAGGAAAGTTACTGAAGGAATTCTACCTGTTCTTAATAGTTCTCAGGCGTGTCTCTCTCTCTATCTACCTCCCTCTCCCCCCCCTCTCTCTCTCTATATATATATAGCGCGCCCACACACACATATATATAGAACTAACAATATTTAACAGGTGGCTGAAAAGCATGCAAAGATAGTATTACAGAGGGAAGATTTTTTTAACTGATTTTGGAAGTGAAAAAGGACATGGGTTACAAAGTAAGTTTAAGCTTATTAATTTTAATATTTTAAAATTATTTTATATTTAAACTTATTATTGCTATTTATGCAGTGTTTGACGGTGGTAGATATAGAGTCCCACCTCACATGCCAGTTCATGATATTTAGAACTTGGAACAGGCAAAGAGGTATAATTAAATTTATTAATTGTATAAAAAATAATAAAATTATCATTATAATACATAAATTCATAAAAAAATAATTAAATTAATTTAAATGTTTTATTTGCAGAAAGCTGTTTATGGAATTAAGTTGAGGAAAGAAAAAAATGTTGGTTTCATAAGCATCGACAACAACAACACAGCTTGAAGAAGCACTTCTGTTGTTGAAAATGTATTAAATTTATATTCTAGATGTATATAATTAACATGGCATTAAAATTATAGTTTTAAATTTTATCTAAAAGTAATAACATTAAAATTATGTTAATTATATACATTATATTATAATTATATATACGTATACATTTGATATATTACCGACAAGGTGCCCAAGGACTATGTTAATTATGTGGAGGCCTCCAGGAAACACTCGTACATAAATATGCATAAATAAACAAAATGTATATGCATTGAAAATCTCTCTCTCTCTCTCTCTCTCTCTCTCTCTCTATATATATATTATATATATAGAGAGAGAGAGAGAGAGAGAGAGAGAGAGAGAGAGAGAGGGAAGCTGATATGTTTAAAGTTTCATATGTATTAACACGTATATCAAATTTATATGTCTCTCCCCCCGCATCGAACTAGTATATATATTACCATATATATATATATGTGTGTGTTGTAATCTAAAAGGTCCGAAGTTAAATTTAGAAAGCCGTTAGGTTGAGTTTTATGTTATGTAAATTTAAAATAAATTTTTTTCCATAAAATTTAAATTGTATATCCTCAGAAAATCTTTATATTCTATAATTTAAATATGATTTACTAATTTACAAGTAAAACATTATTATCATTAAAGACAAATTAAAAAAAAAAAAAGCAAGACAAAAAAGTAAGGACATTACAAAAAAAACAAGAAACACTAATGAGTTGATCAGTACATTGTGACACTAGTGAATTCATTACCAAATCAATAATATTATTATTAGTTTAAAATATAAGTTTATAAGGTTTTTAATTTTTTTTAATGTTTAAATCAACAGTGGAATTTATATTTCAACATAAAAATTCCATTGTTAAGTTTAAATCAAATTAAAAAATTTAAATTTGGAATTAATAAACTTAATTTCAAAATTAATAATTTGATTTTAATATAATGTACTATTTTTATATAATATTTTAAATTAAATTATGTAACATAGGATTTAAAAATTAAAAAATGCAATCCCATAATAAATTTGATTGTATACATAAAATAACCATAAATTATATATATTAATATTATTTCTTATATGTAGTAGTTGAAAAAGGAAAACTAACTCATAATAGACCTATCTACTAATATTAAATGTTAAATTATACAATATACATTTCATATATACACAATATATATACATTGTTGTGATTGTCTAAGAACTAGGAAAGGTATTCATGATTAAAAATAATAGTATGTAAAAAGAAATAAATCATTTTTGTATTTACTAAATAACAAAAGTCTTACTTAGGCTTAAATAAAAATATAAAAATAAGATATAAAAATTCTTAATGGGACTTTAAAGTGTCATTTTTCATTGTTGAATACATGTTTTAGTACAAATGAATTAAATATATAACACTAAAAACTAACAAAGTGTTAATAGTCTAATTTATTATATGAACATGTAATTTATTAAAAAGTAATTATACTTTATCTTCATGTTTAAAAAAAAAACAAGACAACAAAATAAAATCTATTCAAACCTATTTAAGGTAGTGAGTAATTTCATTTTAGATAGAATAAAGATAATTCATTAAATCATTTAAACCTTAAATAATTAAAAAACAAACCTTAAACTTAATACATGAAAACCAATATGGATTAAAGTTAAAGTTAAAATATAAAATTAAGAATGACATATAAAAGAGTATTGAAAATTATTATATATAATCTCAATTGTAATTAATAAATCAACCTAATCATACTAGTGGTACGAAAGATTATACGATGTAATTAAAACTTAATACACTTGAATTATTCTACATACCTATAAAATCAAAGCCACTAGAACACATATCAAATTAGTTTAATGATTTTTAAATATAAAATATTAGTTGGTGTATTGTGATAAATTTAAACCATATTAAAATAAAAATTTCCTTTTAAACCATAAATCAATGAAAAAATTATACATGTTTTACATGTTTCTAATAATTTTCAAAAGTCTCTTACTATCTCAAAGTTTATCTTTACAAAAAATAAATAATTATATTTAAATAACTTAATTAAAAAGCATACAAATAAGGTATTTTCAGATTGGTACAATGGTGCCTCTGCACTCGGTGAAGTTGCAACAGTAAAAGGTAAATGATGTTTTCTTGTTTTAATAAAACGTTAAGTTCATATCTATCCATCTATATTAATAATATTTACATTGCATTTGGGGAGTCAGACTTCTATCATCCACATGAGAAATGGTGAAGAAGAAGGCACAAAGAAACACTCATGCAACTTCAATGCCATGAAATAAAATAATCTCATTTGATACGTCTTAGTAGTTATGTATACACATATAAAAGCACGCTGACTATGGTACTATATACTCAACACACACATTACTAGAGAGGTGCATAGGTATGGAAATGCCATGCATAACGTGGTTGTTGGAGTAAGTTTTCCTTTACCTATTTATCTCTCTCCCATGTGCATCCACTACGTATCTCTTTAACACGTAAAACGTGAATGTTGGTCTTTCTCTCCGTAGGAGGATGTGTATATCAAAGAGATAAAAAATATCTCTTTAAGGTATAAGCTTTGGCTTATCCACTTGGGGCTGCCTGCATGCATATTGGGCAGACCTTGATCATTTCCCACACGTGGGAAGCTCTCAACACATACATGTGTTTTCGCACGGTGTGTAGACGGGCCTTCTAAATGAACATACAGCACAACCTATATAGAATAGAAAATAAATTCATATTATTAAGTTTGATTCCTCACATTTGGAGTTGCATTAAACTCCTCTATTGTCTTCTTGGGTGGTCTTCCGTGCTTTCTCTTCTTGCTTGGCTCTCCTACCCTTTTACACGGAGTTGTGCCCCTTTCTCTACCCTTTTACATGGAGTTCTTTAGAGCTATAACATGTGTGCGGATCTTCTCTTGTGGTGCCTCCTCTTGCATCTGTTAATACATACATGCGTAGCATATAGAACTAAATGCAAGTTGTAACTAAAATGGGCATGGCTATAGTCCCATTTCCTAATAATTAGCAATTTTAGCTATTTAATTAGCATTTTCTAATATTAAAGGAATATTCTTTAGAATATATGTTTGAAAAGAGAATATTCTTTAGAATATTCTATTTTGTATTCTACCCTTTAATAAATTATAGCATTCATTGAACAAAAATTAATAACATTATAAAAGTAGAATGTATTAAATTATATAATATATTGCCTAATATAACAATTAAGGAAGAGCATAAGAGGTACATTATATAAATATTGATGTTGTTATTAAAATATTAATATTTAAATATAACATTATTAATTAAAAATTGTAGTAGTAATAATATATATATAAAATCCTATAATAATATAGTCAATCTTCCATATCATTTTTTAAATTTATATAGTTAAGTATACAATTTGGTACTATTATTAAAGAGTTTATAATTAATGAATATTAAATATATGATATTTTATAATTTTGTAATTGCTTTAAGCTTCAGAAAACATACATTCCCTTGCAGTTTTGTTAATCGTGACTTTATCAACGCTTCTTGACATCCACCCATATCGAATGGATTTAACATTTATAAAACATGCTTTTTTTTGATTGGGAGACCATGTTTTCTCTAGGCATCCATTATATCTTTCGCTCTCCTTCTCGTGTCGCCTTTTTTGTGGTTTGAACCATGCAACCTTAACAATACTATTTTTTGTGATTACTTCAGGTGTGTCGATAATTTGACCCATCCAAATAGGCTGATTATATGACGCATCTGGAGTAATGAGAACCATCATTAGTTTTGAAGATCCTTGCAGCAATCAAAGTATGCTTTAGGTTTTTGGTTCCTTTGTCCAACAAAGTGTGGGGTTTGCACTTCCACATCACTACTGGCTTCTATGTCGTCTGTGCTCAGTGATGTCATTTCAATCTCCTCTCGCCACCTTGTTTTAGGCCAGAAAGGGTGTTGCAATTCTGTACTTGTGACAGTAGGCCCTTCCAACTCTCGAACAACAGTCTCCCAATAGTTGACCACATGCTTATATAGTTCTGAGTAACCAGTTGCCTTATCAGAATTCTTTGGCATCGATTTTGAACCCATGCCACATATTTTTTGATGCCATCAATAATAACCTCTTGTTCCTTGAGCTGGGCACTCAATGGAATAGGGTCTGGTTGTCCTTCTGGGAGAAGTGGCTTTCCATCTCTCCACTTTTGAAGAGCATTAAGCCCTCTTTCGGTAACCACTCCTACTCTGATGGCCGTAACTTGTACTGCATAATAGGTATACCATCTCGTATGGAGAAAAAGAATTGTAGCGGCACAAGGTGACCAACTAAAGAATCACTCCCTTCTTTTATATACTCCTTGAGAAATTTTTTGAAGTCTGGCACCTCAGTCACAAGCAAAGCACAACTTTTTTTGGAGATGCAATTTTCAAAAAGATTCATCATATGCGGTAAGGTAAGTGCACTTGTCCTTTTTGTAGAGTTGGAGACCTTGCTGAAGAACGCATCAATATCTTCATGAGTGTGACCAACCATAAGGAAACTGAGCGTGATTGTTTCAAACACACCTTTGGCAACAAGCATTGACAAGTATGCTAGCACATATCTAGAAAATAAAAGTAAGTATGAGCTTGAGAAACCCTTAAGTAAAATGATTTACCTATTTTTGTTCTCGCCTGCACAATTATCCATCTGTAAAGCAAATGACGAGGAAGCTTATTTGATGTTGAGGACACATGTACACTATTTGAGCTAGATCCCTCCACTGAACCTGAACTCTCAACAGGGCCATCTGTTTTTTGTGCAGGTTGCTGACAATGCCTCTCATATTCCCAAGTAGCCTCAAGTGCAGACGTGTTCATGAGAGCATTATGTAAAGGTTGAAGGTGTTGTTTCTTCACTTTGAGATCACTGATAGGACTTGTCTGTGAGTGGGCTTCAAGGTTTCTGAAACACATGGCTAACGACCCAATAGTGAAATTGGAGTCGCTAGACCAATGTGGAAGTGAAAAGTGTCCATATGACTCACAACCGTGTCCATGTGTTAGCACACCTGTCAATGAAATCGGAAGTTTCATGACATTTCCAAGGCACTTTGGTGTTGCAAAGAGCTTTGGAATGCTGGTCTTTGAATGATCCATCTTGTCATGGATCAAGCACAGGTACTCTGATGGGCGTGACACAGAAAGCATGCGGTGTGCATAGTACTGAGACCGGCAAGTTTGTTGTGCAATCATGTGGGCCTCCATCTTCCTTTGAATGGTAGTGATCTCCACCAAGGTTTTTGCACAAGCCTCTGCAGCCTTCAATGATGTACAAGTGTCACACTTAGAAAAGCTAGAGTGTTTTGCAATCTCCACATCCTTAAAATGAGTATTCCATATGTTGTTGAAGGTACCAGTGCAGATTGCTTGGAGCCCCATCAAACTGAGGCACTTGTTCACATGTTCACACAGTTTCAATTGAGTGTAGATTGAAGGTAAAACCTTGAGATTTTCCCTGACCCCTGCATTTGTGGTTCGGCATTTGTGAGGCATCCTGTCTGCATTTGCTTCCACAAAAGCCTTGAGTATCTCTATGGCTGCCATGATGTGAGAGCGGGTTTTGACCAAG
Source organism: Selaginella tamariscina (assembly GCA_003024785.1). Lineage (NCBI taxonomy): Eukaryota > Viridiplantae > Streptophyta > Lycopodiopsida > Selaginellales > Selaginellaceae > Selaginella > Selaginella tamariscina. Next base: position 394,121 of record PUQB01000030.1, on the reverse strand, counting down.
CCAGTGTTCCCATGAACTGAGGTTCGCGCTCCATCTAGCCACTCATCCCTCCGACGGTAGAACGTGGTCTTTGGGATCCCGTATATACTGTACCAAGCTTTGGAAGCAGATGGCCACCTTATTAAATACCATGGATGTACTCTGATAACCTGTGTCCGAGGCCATTCCATCAATACACCCAGTTAGTGCAGCATATACAAACTCATGCCTTTGCTTTTGGGTGAGCATACGAAAGACATGTCTACATTGGGTAATTTCATTCCGGTCTGCCATCTGACAACACTTCTTCTTGCAACAGTCAATCGTGGAAATGCTCGTAACACTTTCGGAAGATGTAGGATCCATCTTTACCCTCTTGCTGAAACTTGCAGGGGAAGATCTACAACCCATGAATCGCCTTTTTCTTACAATAGGACCAATGCAAGGAACCTCTTCAAATATGAGTTGTTCTTCCGGGTTGTTATTATTGAAATCCAACCCAGAATATGTTGAACCATCTTGCCGTCTTAATTCAGATGTTCGCCACCTCACGAGGGATCCAGGATACAATGTGCCATTAGGTGAAACCTCTGTCACAACTACACCCACGAAGTCGGACCCTAGTTTCTCTTCTGACACTGCTTCCATTGGATTTATAGCTGTGATGATGCCTCTTCCGACTTCAATCTCACGAAGAAAGAGAATCACCTCATCCATCACAGCAGGCAAGCCATCATCTGGTAAACTCGTGCTACTATTTGTTTGTGACTCTGCATATTTTGTGTCAGCCTTGACTTCATCCAAATTCCACAATACAGGAGAACCCTCCTCAAATTCCATTCCCAGAACCTCAACATGCTTGAAAATGGTGTTCACCCATACGTACACACAAGATCCTTGGGAAATATTGTGACATGATGCATTATTATCTCGAACTTCCACAGTTCCAGTGCCAACTATCTCGTTGTTCCGAAGAAGACATACTTTATCTCCAGTATTAAACATATTGTCCTGCACATAAATAATTGTATTATTTATGATATCTGTTTATGCAATATTTTTAAGAAATCTGAATTACGGTTACTTAATAATATGCATATGCAATAATACATAATTATGTTTAGAGATAATATCTCATGTTTGATTAATACAACTGATGGGCGGGATTAATCCCGCCACGAATCCCTCCGACGAGGAACGGTCGGCGGGATTAATCCCGCCGCCGACTCAACCCCTTCGGAGAGAGTCGGCGGGATTAATCCCGCCTTGGACTCCCTCCGACAAGGAAGAGCCGGCGGGATTAATCCCGCCGCCTCTTCCTCGGGGGAGTCCGGCGGGATTAATCCCGCCGACTCTCTCCGACGAGGAAGGGAGTCGGCGGGATTAATCCCGCCGCCGACTCAACCCCTTCGGAGAGAGTCGGCGGGATTAATCCCGCCTTGGACTCCCTCCGACAAGGAAGAGCCGGCGGGATTAATCCCGCCGCCTCTTCCTCCTCGGGGGAGTCCGGCGGGATTAATCCCGCCGACTCTCTCCGACGAGGAAGGGAGTCCGGCGGGATTAATCCCGCCGACTCATCCTCGCCGGGAGAGTCGGCGGGATTAATCCCGCCGGACTCCCTTCCTGTCGGAGGAAGAGGCGGCGGGATTAATCCCGCCGGCTCTTCCTTGTCGGGGGAGTCCAAGGCGGGATTAATCCCGCCCACAATTCTTACGACGGGGAATGGGTGGCGGGATTAAACCCGCACATAACTCTCCAAAACTATGATTTCAAAGAGATCTCGGGATAAATCCTGTCCCCAAATCTTTAAAACAGTGAAGTGGTGGCGAGATTAATCCCGCCACCCCTTCCCTGCCTCCTAAAATGGTTGGCGGGATTAATCCCGCCGACAACTCTTTCTAATAAATTCTGGTAACTCTTCATCAGTTGAGAAGGTTATCGACGGGGATTAATCCGCCACTTCTTCAAAGAGGCGAAAAAGAAATGGCCGGATTAATCCGCCGCCCCGGTTAACCTAGAATATTAAGTTAAAAGGATATTTAAACGTGATAAATCCCTAACGGAATATATTATAATCCTAATGCATTTCTAAACCCCTAAATTGTAATTTTAAGAGAGAATGTAAGAGAGTGAATCTTAATAAGTATTTTTAAATTTGTTTATAATACTTACTTGTAAACAACACTGAAGGCGCCGTGCTTTCCTATAAAGAATAGCACCCAATTTAATCTCGCTCCTGAGATGATCACTATGAAGAAAAAAGAAGATCTAAAGAGTGAAAAATACAGAAATGAAGAAACCCTTGCCGGAGAAAGAACCAGATCTGAATTTGAGTGGGAAATTAAATGCATTTTCAAATTTACATGTCAGACCGACAATACATATGTCAGAAATTCAAATTTTTTAAAAAGAACAGAAAATAAAATTTAAGATGAGTTGACACAAATATCCGACACTCTGACATATATACTCTCCAGTTCCAATGAGTATTTTAAAATTGCATTTAATGTTATTCAAGTGATTCAAGCTGTTTAATATTACGAAATTTTAGACTATATTCTACATTCTTAGTATTCAAGTATATTTATATTATATATATATATAAATATATACTTATACAATAAATAAATTGATATATTATTATGTATCATTTAAAATATATTCATAGTCTGTTTATTATTATTATTTTCTTAATTACTCGAGTATTTAGTTTTCATTTCCTAGTATCAATGGGATATTCTTTAATATTTTATTAATATTTGAAGAATATTCTAATATTAAACCTGATTATCATAATTAAATTAGTCTTGTTCTTAATTATTGCAGTAATTATTCTACATTTGTATATATTAATGGGATTTTCTCAATTAATTTGTTATTATTTCAAGAATATTCATGTGTTAAACCTTATTATCAATATTAAATTAATACACACTATGAACATATTTTTAAAATACATAATAATACATCATTTTATCTAATATATAGTCATATATAGTTTTAATAATATATTATTAATATCATTTCCTTAATTACTTGAGTAATTAATCTTCTTTATATTAATGGGATATTCTTTATTATTTTCTTATTATTCCAAGAATATTCCAATATTAAACATGATTATGATAATTAATTTAGTTAATTATTTGAGTACTTAATTTACATTTGTATATATTAATGGGATTTTCTCAATTAATTTCTTATTATTTCAAGAATATTTCAATGTTAAACCTTTTTATCAATATTAAATTAATATATATTATTAAAACTATATATGGCTATATATTAAAAAATCATATATTATTATGTATAATTTAAAATATGTTCCTAGTGTGTTTATTAATTTTATTTTCTTAATTATTCGATGTTTGTTTTGCACACATATATAAACACATCATAAATTTACACACGCATTACAAGAACTTACAAAAACACATATGCACACACATGCACAACCCTAAACCAAACTGAAGAAATAGGTTGCTTCTTTATTGAAAACATCATGTTCAACGCATGTATGATATATGTACTCAATCTGTGTGACTGTATGTAACACATTGAATTTACATGTGTAATATTTATATTAAGCTTGTTGGGAGCAAACCCTAAACCCAAACCCTAAACCCTAAACCCTAATATGTAACACAATGAATTTACTCATGTAATATGTATGTATGTCTGTGTGTATACACGTGTGCATGTATGTACTCTGTATGTATATGTGTACTCTGTATGTATATATGTGTACTTTCTGTCTTCTCTCATACATACACACCATGCATGATCCATGTTAATATGTACTGTCTCTCTTCTCTCAAACATACACACCATGCATGATCTATAATATGTACTCGGTCTCTCTAATATTATGTACTAATATGTATGTATGTCTGTGTGTATAATACACACCATGCATGATCCATATTAATGTACTGTCTCTCTTCTCTCATATACTATGTATGTATATCTGTGTATAATATGTGTAAGTATATATGTGTACTAATATATGCAATGTGTACAAAAATAATTTTTCAACACTCTCTCTTCTCTCATACATACACACCATGCATGATCCATCCTAAATCCAAAACCCTAAACCCTAAACCCTAAACCCATGTAATATGTGTGTATGTCTGTGTGTATACACGTGTGTATATATTATGTGTTTATATATGCAATGTGTACACATGAAACTTTAACACTCTCATGGACACACACATGTTAATCCCTGCATGATTTATATTTTTGAGGTGTATGTGATACACCCACACACGCACGCGCTAATAATATAATGAAAGAATATTCGTTTAGGGCGAATCTATATTTTATTCTTTTTAGGGTTTAAGTATATTCTCAGAAGGAATATTCTATTAGGGTTGATATATATATTTAATTCCTTTAGGGTTTAGGTATATTCTTAGGGTTTCAAGAGGCGGCGGCTGTGAAATCGGCGGCGGCGGCTGTGCACACAGGTGAGATCTGTGTGTGTGTGTGTGTGTGTATGTATGTATATATGTATAGGAGTGTGCGTATAATTTTATTTATTAGTTTTATCTCTCGCACACACACGCACACTCCTGTGTATGTATATGTGTGTGTGGGTGTGTGTTTGTTTATCTGTATGATTTATTTGTTTCGCTCACACACGCATACACACGATATACATATACACATATATATATATATATACCTATATACATATACATACATATATTATGTGTACCAGTATCTGTAAATTTTTTTTTATTGATCTTGCTTTACACACACACACACACACACACACACACACACTATATATATATATATATTATATGTGTACCAGTATCTGTAAATTTTTTTTTATTGATCTATCTCTCCCACACACACGCGCACTGCTTTACACACACACACACACACACACACACATATATATATATATATATATAATCAATGCATATTAACAAATAGTATACAACACTAGTTTATATATATGCTTATATATTCATATGGGTTATATATCTATATACACACATATATATATGTGTGTGTTTTTCTGTATAATTTTATTTATTTATTAGTTTTATCTCTCGCACACACACGCACACTCCTGTGTATGTATATGTGTGTGTGTGTGTGTTGTTTATCTGTATGATTTTATTTGTTTCGCTCACACACGCATACACACAATATACATTACACATATATATATACCTATATACATATATACATACATACAACACTAGTTTATATATATGCTTATATATTCACAGACTCTCTCTCTTTCTCTATAGATTATATATCTATATACACACATATATATGTGTGTGTTTATCTGTATAATTTTATTTATTTATTAGTTTTATCTTTCGCACACACACGCACACTCCTGTGTATATATATATGTGTGTGTGTGTTTGTTTATCTGTATGATTTTATTTGTTTCGCTCACACGCATACACACGATATACATATACACACATATATATACCTATGTACACACATATATTAGGTGTACCAGTACTGTATAATTTTATTTATTTATCTATCTCTTGCACACACACGTACACTCCTATACATACATACACATATATATATATATATATATATATATATACACACACACATATATATATGTGTGTGTTTTTATCTCGCTAAGCCCCTCGAGCGGCGGGATTAATCCCGCCGCTATATGGTTGGGGCCATGGCGGCGGGATTAATCCCGCCGCCGAGGCCCTTCAGGCATGGGTGAGCGGCGGGATTAATCCCGCCGCCGAGGCCCTTCACGCAGGCTATGGGCGGCGGGATTAATCCCGCCGCTCTACGACAAACCGAAGAGCGGCGGGATTAATCCCGCCGCCCATGGCCTGCGTGAGGGGCCTCGGCGGCGGGATTAATCCCGCCGCTCATCCATGCCCTGCGCGGAATGCGGCGGGATTTATCTCGCCGGCAATGGCCTGTGTGAAGGTTCTAAGCGGGATTAATCCCGCCGGATTCCGCGCAGGGCATTTACAGGGAATGGGCGGCGGGATTAATCCCGCCGCCGAGGCCCCTCACGCAGGCCATGGGCGGGATTAATCCCGCCGCTCTTCGGTTTGTCGTAGAGCGGCGGGATTAATCCCGCCGCCCAGGGAATTCACGCAGGACATGAACGCCGGGGATTAATCCGGCCCCACGCTCATGCCCTTCGCGGAGGGCGGCGGGATTAATCCCGCCGTTCATGTCCTGCGTGAATTCCCTGGCGGCGGGATTAATCCCGCCCCCACCCATCCCTGTTCAAAAATGCCGCAGCCAATATATATGTGTGAGCGCATGATTTACGAGAGGCGGCGGGATTAGCCTCCGAACCTTCATTACCCGGTGGCGAGATTAATCTCCGAACCTTCATTACCCCATTGGTATGTTGAATCAATCCCGACTAACTCTGTCTGAGACGGAGAAGGTTTACAAAATACCAATGGAGGGAACCGAGAAGGGTGGTGGGATTAATTTCACCATCCCTTACATGGTGGGCGGGATTAATCCCGCCGCGTACGCATGCCCTGCGCGGAATCGGGCGGGATTTATCCCGCCGCCATTGGCCTGCCTGAAGGGCCTAGGCGGCGGATTAATCCCGCAAGATTTCGCACAGGGCATTGGCGTTCGGCGGGATTAATCCCGCCGACTAAGGCCCGAGTGAAGGGCCTGGGAGGCGGGATTAATCCCGCCGGACGCCAATTCCCTGCTCGGAATCGGGCGGGATTAATCCCGCCGCCATTGGCCTTTCTGAAGTGCCTAGGCGGCGGGATTAATCCCGCCCGATTCCGCGCAGGGAATTGGCGTCCGGCGGGATTAATCCCGCCGCATAGGGACCGAGTGAAGGCCCTGGGCGGCGGGATTAATCCCGCCGAGTCTTCAATGCCTGTTGGAGGAATGAATCCCGCCACCCTTCTTTTTCTCCATTGGTGAGTCGGACCAATCCCAAACGTTTCTGTCTGAGACGTAGAGGTTTTCAACATACCAATGGAGAGAACTGGGAAGGGTGGGGAAATTCATTTAACCATCACTTACATGGTGGGCGAGATTAATCCCGCCTCCTTTCTGGAGTCACTGAAGGGGTGTGAGAAATAAATCCTGCCCAGTTCTCTCTGAGACCGAGAAGGGTGGCAAGATTAATTCCGCACTCCCGTTCAAGGCCTCCAGAAAGGTGGCGAGATTAATCCCGCCCACTCTTTCAGGAGGCATTGAAGGGGTGGCGAGATTAATCCCGCCGCACCTTCCATGTGAATATATATGTGTATTAGTATATATAAGTTGCATATCTCATTTTATTTACTTTTATCATCTTATCATAATATTTCGAGTAAAAGCTAGGAATCTATGTAAAACTGTCCAGAGCTCACATTTGTGGTGGTTCTAAAACGAAATGTTATCTTTCTTTTGCACTAACACAAATGTGAGCTTCGGACAGTTAATTACGTCTACTTCTCTCTGTGTATTATTTTTGTATATCGGGTTTATACAAGTGTGTGTGCGTTTTTATATAATTTATATTTATAGTGTATTATTTTGCAGAAGGACGATTTGATCAAACAAGGAGATCGAGTCATTAGTATGGAGTCGTCGTCAAATTCTGGGTAAGAATTAAAATAAAATCTGTTATACTCGGATACTTGAACTAATCATTTTTGTATTCAGATGTGGAATTGAAGTGACATTAAAGACAAGAGCAGGAGAAGAGATGGGCAGGGGGATTCTGGAATCAACTTGGCCATATTTTAAGATAAATGGGAAGCGCATTGGAGCAACCATGGTTGCTGTCAAATTACCTCTGTCACATCTCATGGACAAGCAAAACAATGGAAAGTAGATTCGCTAGTCAAGCACCCGAAAGCAGGCTGCGAACCCAGATTGGACGATGCTCGACAGATATGCCTTGTTCCATCCAATGTCACGTTCTCGGATCCAGAGGTCGTCAGTTACAACATTAATCTCGGGTGGTTTTGTCGACTTGTGGATAATGATGTTCACGTGTTCACTAATGATGTTGACCTTGGAGTTCTTCTTCAACTCAACGAAAGCCCATCTATGGAGGGGATCCATCTGGATGTCTACTTCGAAGATCTTCAGACTCATCGAGTAGGTGTATTGTCAGGAGATATTGCTTCACAATACAGAAAATCAGCAAGTGGAGCAATCGTCCCTCTTCACATTGAAGAAGAACACAGCGACATCATAAGGGAGATTGAGAAGGTGGCTCGGTCTCAGGTTCTCTACAGATCACGTTCAATTTGCTTAGGAAGCTTCGGGAGCTGGAGGAGTGTGCCGAGAACACTAGAACAGCTGCAGTCGGGGATCACACATGTTGATTCGGATCGCAAAAGAAAATCATCAATCGTTTTGTCAGCTGCACCTGTGGCATCTCATGCTGCAATAAGTCACAAGGAAATGATGTTGGATGATAAGATTTATCCTTGTAGGGTTAAATATTGCAGCGTCAACCCAAACTTCAATTACAGGCCACTCAACCAGGAACGTGTAGCTGAGCTCATGGAGAAGATGAAGGACGACAATTCTTATACCGTTCCACATAATGCTGTTTTGTGTCCATACTATGAAAGAAGAAGGGTGCTGACAAAGTCTGGATCACAACACCAGAACAACTCATGAAGATTCAGACGGAGAATAAAAGATCTATCAAGTACTACATCATTAGTGGCCAGCACACAATAACGGCAGCCCAACGACTTCTCGATGAACACAACAAAGGAACGATGGCAACAAAACTTTCCGAGCATACCCGTGAGAAGCTGACAAAAAGATCGGCGTTTTTAGCTAAGCCGAATCTCACAATCGAGCAGTACCATAAGTTATCGGCGGAATGGGACGCTGCCGACACCAACCACTACAACAGCAAAATATGGGAGAAGTTTAAACACACGCGAGCCGTGTGGGAATCTCTTCAGCGACCACAAAGAGCTACCGCAGGGAATACACAATCTGCGGAATACCGGGTAAGCAAATTGTTTGGGCGGGATTTATCTCGCCGGTATATTAATCTGTCTTTTTCCTCAGAGAGTTGAAGAAATTGCAGCAGTTGATTTTGCCCAGGTGGGCGGGAAGGAAACATCATTTCTGATGATGTTGATTTCTTGCCCCGAAGATAGGATCTTTGCCAAATGGTTGGGGATTATGGAATCCTTTTCAAAAGGAACACTGAAGAAGAAGCAGACAAGTGAAGGGGAGCCCTCAGAAAAGTCTGCAAAGAAACCCAGTAAGACGCCGAAGGCTAAGTCTGTTCAATCTACAAAGGATAGACAACGATTTCAAGCTCACATGGTTGAAGCCTTTAAATGGAACAACGATGGAGGAGATGGAAGTCTTGGCTGATTTGGTGATCGATGGCAAACTACAAATAATAACAGCAGCCCAACCTCTCCTTTTCATCTCAAGGCAATGGAGTTGAAGACGGTCAGGCATTTCAAGGAGTGGTTGGGAATACACTGCCACAAACTGGGTTGGACCTCGACTTCAACATATGAAGAGGTTAGCAAATATTTGCATGTGACGAACGATGATATGCTTGTCGAATGGGTGAACCAATCGGAAGATCTAGGCAAGAATCTATTGCACGCCAACGCCAAAAAGGAGAACATTGGGATGACGCCTTCTCTTATGGCAGTCCTTCAGCAGCCAACGCCAAAAAGGAGAACATTGGGATGACGCCTTCTCTTATGGCAGTCCTTCAGCAGCGGAGAACCGAATTGAACCTTATAAAGGAGGATGCTACGAATCACGACAAGCCCTACAGATGTTTGTTGTTAGATTCGGAGACTTTATGGGGTAACATCACTGCTTGTAGGAAACCGTTTCAATTGTTCGTGATGGATCGGCGGGTGTCAAAAAATCTTTCGACAGATAGGGCACTAGAGGATCTGGTGGAGAAACTTAGCCGTGCAAGCATATACATAGAAGGTATTTATTATTGAATTCATGCTTGCGCTCTTCACTGATACCTACTTTTTCAGGTATTTATTTCTTGATTCTTGCTCATGTCACCGATACTTTTGCCTTCGCCTTCGCCAAGAAGAATAGACATCGTTGGACAGGTTTTATATGAACGATGCTAATCCCAAGTGCATTGATACTGTTGTTCACTTGGTTGTTAGGAATGCGCCAAACAATTTCAAGCTTCCAAATGACTGGCTAGGCATCTGTTTGCACTCCAACGGCCCTGAACCTCCATCCGATACACCGATAGGTGTGAGTGACGTATTCGGCAATGTACGTTATCCAAACATTACAAGTCAAGCGGCACGGAGCATCGTCAACTTGATCAGGGGTCCTCACAGTGATGCGTGGGTTTTTGACTACTGCTCTAGGGGGTCCGTCTTGAAGGAGTGTTACCTTCGGCATACATGTGTGTTTGCCGTTGAGAAGGATAAGACCATGGTTGAGGACCTAAACAAGTGGATAGATTGGGTCTCAACTGAGTACCCCAACGATTCCATAAAGGCGTATTTGAGAAAGTTCCCTCCAGATAAGTGCGATAGCTCTGATAGTGAATCTGGTTCAATCTCGGAGTCTGAGAACGAACATCAATCAAATATTAGACCGGAAGTTATCTCGAGGAGTACAGAACATTCGCACACTCCAGGACCCATGGAAACATCAATAGAAGATGCAGAAGATCTTGAACCATCTCACAAGCGGCTTAGACCTTCTTCGCCTCATTCAGAAGGTAATAGCGAAGAAGAATTGATAATGAATTGATAGAGTGATGAATAGTTGTAAATGAGTGTAACATAAGGCATTTTTGTATATTTCTTTTATATTTGTACAGAAAATAAATTCTCAAGGATTAATGAAGCTTTTAGTTCAAACATGGGTCACACATTAACAAGGTAAATAATATACCTTGATAATTTTAAGGTCAGCTAATTATCATTTTGCAGATGTAATGAAATAATTGAGAACATGGATTTTCAGCATTGCCATGAGGTAAGAGAGGGGTTTGGCGACAATTTCTTGTGCCACATGTCAGAATGACAGAGTTCATGCAGGAAATGGATAATAATGCAGCTCAAAACATCGTTACCATGGGGGCCACTTCATCATCATTTTTATTGGCTTCAGTTCCGAAATCAATTTCTTCAGCGCATGCAATATCTGAATCTTGTAAGGATGATGTACAATTAAATGATGAAGGGATAGGCAACGAAATAGTGGCAACGGATAAATGTGAAAGGGAGCAAACAAGTGATTTGCAAAGTATTCAAGAGGCAACGCTATCTCACGTTACTCATGGCCATATTGTGTTGTTGGATGTCAATGGTGTTCTGCTTCATCGACAAAGGCCCGAGGATAGAAAAACAGAAATCAAACAAGGAGATTTCATTCCTTGTCATGGTAAATTTCGATATGATATTATTTTTCGTCCAGGGTTGGATCGTCTCTTTCAAAAGCTTAAGGAGATGGGTGCGCTTGTGGGGATTTGGTCATGCATGCAGATTCATAACTTAACACCGCTGTTGAGTTTACTTAAGAAACATTGTAGTGTTGCAGAAGAGGTGATTCGTAAAGATTGGATTTTTGACCAGCGAATATGTTATAAACCTCCCGAATTTACAATATAAGAAAGGAAAGCAAGCCGTACTTCTTCAAGAATGAAAGAATAATTGGGACTCATGGGAGATCAGTCGCTTAAGGATAATGAAGAACGCACAGATGTTAGTAGTAGACGACTCTCCTCAGAAGGCTATGCTCAACCAAAACATTGCTTGTATTCATCCAATCACTTTCGATCCATATTCTGATATCGATATCATGGATGAGCTAGTGAACTACTTGGATACGTGCCTCAGAAAGAAGAATCTCAAAAATTTTTGTGAACAGTATCCACCGTATCATACATTTCCTGAAGCTTTTCTTTCTCGTGATATTGAATTTTATAAAATGAAGGATAGCAACCGGGCGCTTTATAATATTATTCTTAAGGAACGTCAGTTTTTAGATGAGCCTTTATGCAGACCTTCTCTTATCACATCTTATGTATTAACAAGGATGGCAACTCCCAATTGCATTCGTGAGAGTGTTAAGTGGTGGCAACAACATCAAGATATTGACCAAAATGATTTGATTAATCCGGAGAGTGATGATTTAGACAAAATGAAAAGATTTCTTTGTATGATAGAAAGAAAGTATTTATAAAAAAATTAACATGTTGATAAGAAAATGATTTCATTTGTAATTATGTTTGATAGTATTTCTTCATTATTGTAAACTATTTTTAGAATAATATGAATATTCTAAGATATTTTAGGAATATTCCTTACTAAGTAAGGTTATTGAAGGATTAATTAATTAATTAATTAATATTTAAGGCTTAATTACATATTAATTAAATGATTAATTAATAATTAAAACTTAAGTATTAATTAGTAATTTATTTTATATTCCCATTTTCACGTATCATGCCCACTTTAGTTACAACGTGCATACTAATTTGAATGTAATGGGTAATCTTGTCCATAATAAATAATAATAAAACCTGATCTTTTGTTCTCTCCACTACCTCCTTTTGGAACTGACGTATACTTTGGCTGACGTATACTTTGGACAATTGTGTTATTGAATTCCATTCTCAAAATGTTCAGCTCAAGATACTCTTTTCTCCTCACACACATCATGCTCACTTTCAACTCTGCATTCTTAAATTCATGAGGATATTAATTCTATGTATATCTAACACATATTAGTAAGAATATTATATTGATATATTATCAAAGGGCTATTCCTGATGATAGCTCCATTTGCATGTACCCTTCGGACAGACACAGTGTCATATCCCTGCCAAATCAATAAGCCTTGTTAACACTTAGCGCACGCGCACACACAAGATAGTTAAGTACTTATCTTTACATTTACTCTCCTCAATATGTCTCTTTATGGCCCTTTTATCCAATTGGGATAGCTCCACTTCAACAAGGAATTTCTGAAGCTTAATAAACCACGTATTGGAACTTTCACTGTTGTAGGGGGGCGGGCTAAATGGTGCGCTGGAGCTTGCACACTTCCTTACAAATGTTCATACACTTCGGCATAATTTTTTTGAAATTTAAAGAAAATGGCGACTTGTTACATAGCTAGTTAATAATTCTCTTTTAGTACCCAGAATGAATAATTTTTAATAAAGATATACACATACTTAAATTTATATAATAATGATTAACAATTCATAAATAACAATTCAATAAACAGAATATGCACTTTTTATTACCACTGTAGAGTTCCTTTTATATAAAAAAGGAAACATGTTTATTCAAAGATGTTTTACAACTTAATTTTTTAAAAATTCATTAATAAGTAAAGAATTGATTTAACTATGATGTGTTGCAATATGTGTATTTATATACATATGTATATGTATACATGCTTGTGTGTATCACTTAACATATATAAAAGCTTTTTGAAGTTGTGTGTATTATACAATCTTATATATGTGTGTGTCTATGCATATATATGTATGTATATAGATTTGTGTATAATTTCATGAGTTGACGAGTTGGTTAAGCAAATTATTTAAAAGGCCATCACCATCTTTAGTGTTAACAATTGTTAATATTGTATCTTGAAAAAGGAATTTAATTCTCAATTTTTTGGGCTATGAATGTGCATATAGCCCAACCTCACTAGGGCAAGATTAATATTGTACCTTAAAAAAAAATTAAACTTTTAACCTTTTGGGTCATGCGACATTAGTAGATAGCTCATAAGATTGTGAAATCAAATCTCACTAGGGCAATATTAATATAATATCTTGAACTTTTTAACCTTTTAGGCCATGTAATGTTCTCATGCCTAGAAAGTTGTGAGTTTGATTTTTTTTATAAAGTATAATATTAATCTTGCTCTAGGGAGGTTCGGACTTGCAAGGTGCATGACTTAGAAGGTTGTGAGTTCGATTTCTTTTTCATTATATAATATTAAACTTGCTTTAGTGAGGTTCAAACTTGCAATCTTTTTAAGTCATGCACCATCTTTGGCATCAAGTACATTGCATGGCCTAAAAGGTTGCAAGTTTTAACTTTATTAAGGTAAGGTTGGAATCAAACTTGCAACTTTCTTGGCCATTCACCATCCTTGGCACCGATGATGGTGCATGACCTAGAAGGTTGTGAGTTTGAACCTCATTAGGGCAAAGTTAATATTGTGGCTTTAAAAATGAATCAATTCATAGGCTTCTGGTCCTTGGTGAAGGTTGCGAGTTTGAACCTCGCTAAGGCAAGACTAATATTGTAGCTTCAAAAATAAATCAAACTCGCTAGCTTTTGGGGTCATGCACCATCCTCAACACCGAAGATGGTGCATTGACCCCAAAAGCCTACGAGTTCAAACCTCATTAGTGTAAGGCTAGTATTGTAGCTTCAAAAAAAAAATTGAACTCACAACCTTTTACGCCCTTCCATGTCTTCGACACCAAGGACAATGCATGACTTCAAAAGGTTATAAATTTGAACCTTGTTAAGGCAAAATTAATATTGTATATTGAAAAAGAAATTGAGCTCTCAACTTTCTAGGCCATGCAATGGCCCAAAAGGTTGCGAGTTTGAATCTAGTTAAGGCGAGGTATGCTGAAAACAAATCAAACTTGCAACCTTCTAAGTCATGTACCATCCTTGAAGAATGGATGGTGCATGGTTTAGAAAATTGTAAACTCAATTTCTTTCTCAAGGTACATATTAACCTTGCCTTAACGAAGTTCAAACTGGCAACTTTTTAGGCCATTCACCATCCTTAACACCAAAGATGGTGCATGGACCAAAAGGTTGTCAATTTGAACCTTCTTAGAGCCTATATTAATCTTTATGTAATACTTAACTAGTTTTGAATTTTGATTGTACTAAGCAATCATATATGCAATCTTTTTGCTCATAGTAATTATAGTATAGGCAACCCACTGTTTATTTCAGTTTTACAAATTAAAATAATTACGATTGCACAAAGCTCCCGTACCTCCAAATTTGGAGCTTCGTAAACTCTTTAAGATCTTAAATTCATAAACTTTTCAACATGTGGTGTAGTTTAATACTTACTATGGATATAAAAATCTTAAGGTTCTTGAGGAGAAACAAAAAAACAATTGAAGTGCATACATAAATTGTTATTGATGAAGGTGGAAATGATGTAATTGTTATTGATAAGAGAAAGTCAAAGGCCATGGAGAATGAGTTTGTGAATGGCATTATAGTGTCACGACCTGATAAAGGATGCAGGATTCCGGATACAGGATACAGAATATGCATGTAGGATATTCTTACAAGATATGCCTACAGGATATGCCTACATGTGGACTCGTTTTAGCCTCTGCATGCATATAGCCTTTTTTAGATGCATGCAACCACTTTTAGCACTCATGCCTAGATTAGCTCTTGGAGTTGTGAGCATAAAAGCTTTGACCTAATTGTGTAAAATCATTTATTATTAACACCAGTCATTTTACGATTATTCTTGTTCTTGTCTTGTTCGTGTCTTGCTTCTTGCCTTCTACTCTTGTCTTGCTCCCAGATCCTATCCTGTTCTTGTCTTGCTCTTGGATCCTATTCTGCAACTTCCTGTTTTGCTCCTGTCTTACTCCCGGATTCTATCATGTTGTCAAGCCTTCTTGTTCTTAAAATCTTGTTCTCTTCCTTGTTCCTGGATCATCGCTTGATAGTTTGATAATAACTCCTTTCATAGCTTTCTGATTTCCAGCTACCTTTTTTTTTCCTTAATTCTTTTTCTTCGTTTTCCTCCTTTTTCTTTCATAGATCATGGCTGATTTTGAGCACTTTCAACGCGAGCATCAAATGTTGCTTCACAAGCTGGCCACTTTGCGCCAAGTGGTCACCGATCTGCAAAGTTCCACCAACGCGGTGCATGCAGTTGCCGATGCATCTTCCAAGGCTGCTGCGCAAGCTCTCTCTCAAGCATTGATGGTTTCCTCTCCATCGAATTTTTCTTCAGAGCCGAAGATCAGCATGGCAGAAAAGTTCAACGGCAATTGCGCCGATTTCCAAGGTTTCCTGAATCAGATCCAGCTCTTGATCCGCATGCAACCATGCCGCTACTCGACTGATACACAAAAGGTTGGCCTTTTGGCATCCTTATTAATTGGATCTCCACGGGCTTAGGTTGCCCCCTTGCTGGAGCATGACGACCCATTGATGGAAGACTTTAAAAGTTTCGTGGCTACCTTTGAAGCCTGCTTTAGAGATCCCGATAAGTACCGTTCCGCATGCACGAAGTTACGAAAACTCACCTAAGGATCTCGACCAGCTTCTGTATATGCATCCGAATTCAGCAACTTTGTACAAACATTCCATGGGATGAAACTGCATTGATCGAACACTTCCATTTTGGGTTGAGGGATGACGTGAAGGACCTTCTCCTTACGTTACTGAATGCCCAAACATTAGTAGAAATCATGCAACAAGCCATTCGCTGCGACAACAGTTTGTTTTGAGCGTCGTCAGGAAAAATCCCATCAACAGTTCTTGCAAGTCAATCCTGTAGCTTTGGTGCATGTTCCTGCAACTGCAGTGAAAACCTATGCTTGTATTATGGTGAAGCAGGACACAAGGTGGTAGAATGTCCTATTAAAGCCAGGAAGTTCAAGATGCGTGAAGTTGAAGCTGAAGTTCAGTCGGAAAACTTCAATGTCCACTTCGTCTAGGAGCCGCAAAGTTGGACGTAGGCACAGGCTCCATTGGTGCTGCTCATACCATTCCATCACTCAAGTTTCCTGTACACATTCGTCTCAATAATCAAGAGCTCAAGGAGTTTGCCCTGTTAACACTGGTGCAAATGCATGCTTCATGGATGACACTTTTGCAATTCAACATGGCATTTTGGTGGTAAAGTTGAAGCGTGCAGTTCCTGTAGAGGTGGCTGATGGTCATCTGATTGCTTCTTGCGCAGTTACCCATGCTACCAAACCTCTCTCTTGCAGTCATAGCGCATTTAACTGTTTAATTTCCTTCAACTTGATCAAGACTCGATCGACTACCATCATTTTGGGCATGCCATGGTTCGTTGTTACAAATTTGCAGATCGACTAGAGGTCTAGGACGCTCACGTTTTCCTCTCCAACAACCAAGATCAATCCTATACCTTTCTGCGTGCAGGATACATCCTTAGTGTCTGAAGTAGTACAAGCTACATGATGACCGTGCCTATTCTTGTATCAGTGTTGAAGACTCCTTCTCAACAGGATTCACCTCATGTCAGTTCCTCAGCACATCCGTAGGCTCTCTCCATTGTAAGTCGTGATTCATGTACAGGGTTCTTCCAATCCTGTATCAGTGTCGAAGGTTCCTCCTCAACAGGATCCATCCTCATGTTGTTCGTCAGCACACTCATAGGCTCTCCTCACTCCTGTGCATCCACGACTTCTGTACAGGATTCTTCCAATCCTGTACACTTGTCAACATACACATGTTTCTCCCAATCCTGCCTCTTTTCGTTACTCTTTTGTTCCACCCCCCAAGATCCTTCCTCTTTTTCAGTCACAGCTCCCTCCTTCTCCTTCCGAGTTCTTACCACTACCATGCATGAACTTGCCACTGATCCTGCTCCTTTCCACCTTTTTGCCTTTCAAGTAACTCCTACGTCCTCTTCTACCTTTCCTGTCTGACTCTCCTGTTTTTCAATCTCCTTCTCCTTCTCCTTCTCCTTCTCCTTCTTCTTCCTACCATCCAAGTATCACTCCTTTCAGGACGTTTTTGACAAGCACAAGGCTGCAGTTCTTCCTGTTCACAGGTCCTACGATGTCCTATTGATCTTGCGGAAGGAAAGACTCCACCGTTCGGACCGATTTATGCACTGTCACCCACAGAGTTGGAGGTTCTTCGTCAGTACATCGAGGACAACTTGGCATCCGGCTTCATTCGTCACTCAAAGTCCCCTGCAGGAGCACCTATCTTCTTTGTCAAGAAGAAGATGGGAGTTTACGTTTGGTTGTGGACTACAGGGGTTTGAATCAAGTCACCATTCGGAATCGGTACCCGTTGCCATTGATCCGGAACTTCTCGATCGGCTGCGAGGAGCAAAGGTGTTCACGAAGATCGACTTACGAGGGGCCTACAACCTTGTACGGATTCGTCCAGGCGATGAGTGGAAGACTGCTTTCGTACAAGGTATGGACACTTCGAGTACACGGTAATGCCCTTCGGCCTTACCAATGCCCCAGCCGTGTTCCAACACATGGTGAACGACATCTTTTGACTTCTTGGACCAGTTTGTGGTGATCTACCTCGACGACATTTTGATTTTCTCCAAGGACCAGGCGGCACATGACAAGCATGTACGATTGGTTCTACAGCGGCTTCGCGAGCATGGCCTGTATGCGAAGTTGGAGAAGTGTTTTTTCGATAGGGATTCTGTGGAGTTCTTGGGCTACATCGTCTCTCCTGCTGGCGTTTCCATGGACATGCACAAGGTGAAGACCATCGTGGAGTGGGAGAGGCCCAAGTCTGTACGAGATGTACAATGTTTCCTTGGCTTTGCAAACTTCTACAGGCGGTTCATACAGGACTTCTCCAAGCGTGTACTTCCACTCACGGAACTCACCAAGCGCACAGAGGTTTTCTCTTGGTCCGACAAGGCGGAACATGCATTCACAACACTCAAGGACACCTTCACGACAGCTCCGATTTTAGCACATCCTGATCCTTCTCGTCCTTTCTTCGTTGAAGCAGATGCCTCGGATTTTGCAGTAGGATCCGTCCTATCACAAGTTGGAGAAGACAAGTTGCTTCATCCTGTAGCTTTTCACTCTCGTAAGTTCCTTTCGGCGGAGATCAATTACGAGATTCATGACAAGGAACTCAAGGCCATTGTGGATTCGTTCGAGGAGTGGCGGCATTTCCTGGAAGGTGCTGCGCATCCTGTACAAGTTCTTACGGATCACAAGAACCTGGAGTATTTTCAAACGGCTCGAGTTCTCAGTCGGACAGGCTAGGTGGGCGGAGTTCCTATCACGTTTTGATTTCGTCATCATCTACAGGCCTGGTTTTCGGAATGGCAAGGCGGACGCATTGTCTAGGCATTCTTACCTTGCACGACCCGGGCGATCCTGCATATGACTGTCAAAAGTAAGTGTTGTTGGGTCCTGATTGACTTCAGCTTGCAGCACTATAAGTTCATCATGCTCCAGCAGATTCCACACTCCTGCAAGACATTCGTTTGCAGTTGGTTACAGAAGACTTGGCAAGGAATGTGTTTCACACATTATCCTGACATCGCAAGTTCCTCTTCCTCCAGTTCCTGTACAGACTACAAGTTGTTTGCCATACAGGACGGACTCCTATATGAGAAGGTCTCATGTACGTTCCTGTTGGTGTTTGCAGGACTCGTGTAGTACAGGATTGTCATGATACCCCGGCTACATGACATTTTGGTGTGGCCAAGACAGTTGAGTTGGTGACTCGCAACTATTGGTGGCCTAGGTTGCGAGGTTTTGTGGAAAAGGTTTGTACGGAGTTATGACACCTACAAGGTCGAAGATGCCTTGTCATGCACCCTCTGATCTTCTTTGTCCTCTTCCTGTTCCTTCTGCTCCTTGGAGATCCATTTCTATGGATTTCCTTACAGACCTTCCTCCTTCTCTTGGATTTGATGCAGTTCTTGTGATGGTTGACCGTTTCACCAAACAGGCTCATTTCCTACCATGTAACAAGACTGCTACAAGCCAGACAACTACTGAGTTGATGATCCGCGAAGTGTTCCGACACCATAGTTTTCTTGAGAGCATTGTTTCTGATCAAGGTCCACAATTCATGTCCAAGTTTTGGTGAGAGCTTTTTCGGAGTTTACAGGTTCAAGCGGATCTTTCTTCAGGATATCATCCGCAAACTGATGGGCAGTCAAAACGCACAATTCAGACCTTGGAATAGTATCTTTGTTACTTCATTAGTTACCAACAGGATAATTGGTTGGACCTTCTTCCTATGGCAGAGTTTGCCTACAACAACTCCGTTCATGCATCTACAAGCCAGACACCTTTATTCACTCTTACAAGCTACCATCCACGTTTTGACTTTGCTCCTCCTGCTTCTCCTTTTTCCGCTCTTGCAGTACAGGATCGTCTCCAACATCTTCGTCAGGTATAGGATGACCTCCGGATTCATCTTTAGCAGGCACAGGAACGGTACAAGCATCATGCTGATGCTTATCATCAGCCAGCACCTGCATACAAGATTGGTGATCTCGTGTGGCTTCTTCGTCAACATATTCACACCAATAGGCCTTCTTTTAAGTTGGATTTTTAATGATTAGGCCCTTACAGAATTGTAGCGAAGGTCAATCCTATAGCTTTCTGACTCGAGTTACCATCTACGGTGAAACTTCATCTTATGTTTACACCTCTTTATTGGAGCCGTATCATCCTTCTTCTCTTCCTGGTCGTACTTCTGCTCCTCCCCCTCCTGTGGTCATTGACGATAAATCTGAATACGAACTTGCAGCCATCCTTGATTCTTGTCTTCATCACCACCAACTTCAATACTTGATGGATTGGAAAGGTTATTTGCCTACCGATCGCAGTTGAGAACCTGCATCCAACTTACTCCATGCTTCTTCCAAGGTTGCTGTCTTTCATCGGCATTATCTTGCTAAACCAAGTCTTAAGACTCGTGGAACTTGTCCTTAAGGAGGAGGTGTTGTCACAACCCGATACAAGATGTAGGATTCCGGATACAGGATAGCATGCAGGATATTCTTACAAGATATGCCTAGAGGATAAGGTACATGTGGACTCGTTTTAGCCTCTGCATGCATATAGCCACTTTTAGATGCATGCAACCACTTTTAGCACTCATGCCTAGATTAGCTCTTGGAGTTGTGAGCATAAAAGCTTTGACTTAATTGTGTACAATCAGTTACTATCAACACCAGTCATTCTACGATCATTCTTGTTCTTGTCTTTTCGTGTCTTACTTTTTTTATTATTAGTTCAATCACACAATAATCGCAATGTAGCAACATGTACCAACAATCAAACCCGACAGCTACTACGGTGTAGAATATATATACATGAGTTTTAATTAGAAATATGCATAATTTTAAACTTATAAAGTTTATGTTATTTAAATAACATTTTGTTTAATGTGTCAAAACAAGAAATATTGTGTCTTACTAAAATAATTATAACATGAGATTATAATATGTTTCACTATCTCAAGCCTTATACATAAATACTATTTCATTAATTTAACATGTTAGATTGCTTTGTTTCACAAGAAAGTTATTGAAGGAACTGCATTTGTTATTAATAATTCTCAGGTATCTCTCTCTCGTTTAGGGAACGAACAATATTTAAAAGTGGTTGGAAAGCATACAAAGATCATCTTTCTCTTTAGGGAATGAACATTATTTAACAAGTGACTGAAAAGCACATGGTCACAATGTAAGTTTAAGCTTATTAAATGTGTAGTTAATTTTAATTTTTTTAATTATTTATTATTTAATATTATAATTAAAAAAATTAATTTATTTATGCATTTGTAGAATTCATGTGTCAGTTCAGCTTAGTGTTGCTAGCTTGGAACAGCCAAAGAGGTATGATTAAATTTATTATTGTACAAAAATAATAAAATTAAGATTTTATAACACATAAATTAGGATTTAGTTATTATTCATATTAAAATTGAAATGTCTTTATTTTGCAGAAAGCTGCCAATTCAATCTACCGTCGGATCCTTGCCATATTAATATATAAGTAATCTAGGGTTTATAATTTCCTTAAAAAAAGGATTCAGTTTTCCATGGGAATTGCTAGGATGCATGGTGTGTACTACCTTAGAACCACTCAGAGTGCTGATAAGGATTGTATTACACATAGAATCCTAAATAAAATGTTAACCATTTTATTTAAAATGGTAAAGATGTTTAAACGCAATGGTGTCCATGAGCTTGCAGCAATAGAAGGTAAATGATGTTTTTTCTTTCTTTTTAATAAAACGTTCAGTTATATATATATATATATATATTATATATATAATATATTATATATATATATATATATATATTTTGATAATATTTACATTGAATTTGGCAGGGGAGTCAGATTTGTACCATCGACCGGAGAAATGGTGTGCGTGTGTCCATGTGTCCATGTGTGTATGATGTTGTGTTGTGTCTTAATGGCAGTATAAAAGAACAACTTGCTGATGTTATTATTTGTATACATATACAGTATGTTAATAAGTATGTTATAATAATCAATATGTACATTACACACATGTGGAATATAATACAAAACTGACTTGTGTGTTACCTATTAAATCGAGTGGTGGTAAAATACCATGTTATAACAACGTTTTGAAAGATTTTTATATAACAGTATATTCTCTATATATGAACATACGATTGTTTAATAAAGTGCTATTCGGTGTTTCTAATTTATTATATGTATTATATATAGCAGAACATTTTTAATAAAATCTACACCTTATATTTAGTGTCATGATTGAAATGAAGATTCGAGAGATGCTGTTCCAAGGTTGGAAAATAATCTAGCTCCAAAATCTATACTATAACTATTTAAGTCTGACACTTTTTATTTCTTACAAAAGGACCTCCAACTGTGAATTTTCGTTTCGATTATTTTTAAACAACTGTTTTAAATTATATCATCTAGCATTGATATATGTTCTTAAAATGATAAAATTATATTATGTGAGTATCTTTTATAATATTAAAAACACTGTTTTTAAAATACTTTATGTAAACTCCAGTGTTATTATTAACTTTTCTTGAGGGCGGTAGTTGTAAGAAATATTCTCAGCCAATGGAACCACTTATGGCTTGTAATGTATACTTCAAGTATGCACATATGTACGTGTATATATAACTAGAAAAGATAATTATTTAGAACATACAAGCTATTCGATATATACTTGTTACACATGTTTAAAGTTTATGATATGAAACTATATGAAACTTTAATTACTTTTATTTGAATATACATACAGAATATTAATTAATGAGTTAATTTTGCAACTAGAGTTCCTTTATCCTATGTTGTACATGATGTTTTTTGTTTTTTTTAATCATTTTCTTTAAACAAGTTAACTCTTTTTTGGAAGGCCAATTTTATGAAATGCAAAATGCTTGACGTAAATAAAATGTTATTTTTTTATTTCTTTTTATCAAAAAGTGACGATGTGTCACCCAAAAAAATAAATCACAAATTTTTTAACTCACACATGACATCATTAATTGCACCATGATACACAACATGACCATGGTCATCAAGTAATCATATTGTATATGTCCCTACCAATAGATTAAACAATTAACAAAATATTTAACAACTGTCATTTCACATCATTTATGATTCACAAATTGAGACATTATTGACGAAGTCAGTTATATGTGGATCATATGTGTTCATTTAAAAGTTTTATTTCTAGTAACTCATTGAGTTTCCTCAAATTTTAAAATACTTTATAAAAAAAACTTTAAGAACATGTGAGTTTATTTGGTAAAATTTGTGAAATTTGATTGTCGTGGACATATCTAGCCGTCCACCTCTTCATCTAGTATCTTCACCAATTGAGACTATTTGACTGATGTGTTTTTCAGTCCAACGGGTAGATTCAGGCATTATTTGATGATCCAAAAATCTCAATCGTCAGATTTAAATAAATCAATAATCCATACTTACTGAGTGAAATTGTTCAATAATAATGTCCATTGTTGGATTTAATTGAATTGAACAGTGAAGATTGTCAAAGTTTTAACCCAAAGCACTAACATGTGGCAACACGTGGTTGCCAGGTGGCCATCCGTGTGAGTAAGTTTGTTAATGACCTTGAGAGTCTGACTCAGATAAGCATGAGATTTAGGGCTCTACCCTAAGTCTATCCCTGAACCCTTGAGGACCTAAACAAGCTCATGCCCTAAATCCCACCAAGGAAACATGTTTTTACACATACCCCTCATGACAAAGCTAAGGCATTGTCACTTACCCCTTAAGAAATCACCATCGTCCAGGAGTATGGCAAAGAGGGGTACCTTGACTCATTACTAATTCTTAAGGGTTTTAGTACCCTAGTTTTAGGCTAGTACTAAGTGAGGACATGAAGTAAATCTAGAGCTAGGTTTGGAGAACCCTAAGCACGCAACCATGTGAGTGTCTTATAAAGAGCTCTTACTAATAAACTTAGGTTGTTCATTTCTTGGACATGTTCACACATCTCTAACACCCCTAGCTAGTCAAGTGTGCTTGTTAGCACACGAGACCTAACCTCCCTTGAGTAAATGCCCAAGCCTTAACACCCTTATGTGAGAGCACAAACATGCATGCTTACTAGGATATTCAACTCCTCAGCATCAAACTCATGACAAAACCCCTAAGGTTGTGCCTTAGGCATTGTACTATGCACCATCTAGCCCAATCTCATATGTTCATGTGATAGTTTTTTCCAAGACGTGGGCTATTTCGCCATAGTCCCTCAAACTCAAGGGCTATTCCTAGTGCCACGAATGTGGTTGCAAATGCCACCTTAGAACCTCTTCTTTATGAACCTTTAAGAACATGATAAAGAAAACTTGTCAGTAAAGATTCCACGCCCACAGTTGAATAAAAACATGAATGCACCTTACTTAGTTGCAAGTGCTACTGTTAGCTTGACATGGAGGAGGAAGTTGGAGACATGCTTTAATCTTTGGTAATTGAAATATGTACTTCAACATGACCTAGGTGCAGAGTTGCCAATGATAATGGTTGGATAACACTTAGGGTATGACATACCCTTATGCACTAAGAGTTAGGGCAACACAAGGGTTGTACCTTGATAACACAAGTTAAAGTTTACATTGGTAGGAGAATAATAAGCCACTTATGAACTCATAAACTCTCTCTACAATTACCTATCTTATTTATGTGATGGAGGCCCCCCTCCCCCTCCCCTTTTCCTACTTATGTGAGTGGAAAGTTAGCCCCAGTGTTAGCAAGTTAACTTGCTTAACCTAACCCTAAACTTGACCCAATGAGGAGGTTTTAGGGCATGGGGTTATGACAACCTTAGGGTTGACCTAAGTGTCCCTAACCATATTTGACACACCCATACCCACAAACAAGGGAGAGTTCTAAATACCAAGTTCCACCTTAGCTGAAGTTTCTCGAAGTATTTAATGATAGCAAGCCAAACCATCCCTAAAGACTTAAGTGCACCAAGTGGGGTTATTTTTCACTCATCCAAAGGCCCAACATAAATTACAGTAGGTAACAATAATTAACCTCTAAAGTAAAAACTAGGATCATTTTAAGAACTATGACAAAGATTGTCAAATTCAAAGTGCACTTTGTGAATGCATAACTCAATTAATATAATTAAATATACAAGAACATGTTTCCCTTTAAGTTAGAACAAATAAGTTTTCACTAAATTTGGAAACTTGTTTAAAAAGATTTTGCGAATGAACAATTCATGTAATGAACATTGATATTACTATATGAAGATTAAATGAGCTGAAATTATCTCAGGCATTCATTGGCTTTACTTTGTGACCTACTATGATATTTGGGTTAGCAATCCAAATAATACATGAAAATTTATTTCTCATTCCCTTTGCAAGAGCTTTACATTAAGGAAAGACAATTGCATGTACTTTTATTGTTAGCCTTTTGATAAAATAAATCAACTATCATTATTCATATGAAGTGAGATTCCATCCAATCCCACTAAGCGAGAATTAGACTTCACAAAGTGAAGGTCAAAGATCACACCCGATGAAGTGAGACTCTTACCTTAAAAGCAAGCCTTTTGCTTTACGAAGTAAAACTCTTGTGCTATAAAGTGAGAGTAATGCCCCAGGGAGACTTAGGGTCCTACCCTAAGTCCCTAGAATGACTATCCTCTAAACCCATGAGGATAACTTGAGTAGACTTCCATGAGACCTAGATAAGCTTATGCCTTGACCCCACCAAGGATACGTGTCCCACACATAACTCGTTACAGAGCTAAGACATTGGCACTTACTCCTTGAGAAATCACTGTCATATGGGAGTACAAAGGGTTTGAGTAGTTAGTTTACACTAGTCTTAGGCTAGTACTTAGTGAGGACACGAATGTGCACTAGAGGCGAGCATGGGTGTTTTATTAAGTAAATCCCTTAAAGCTAGGTTTGGAGAATCTTAAGCATGCAACCACGTGATTGCCTCATGAAAGAGCTTTTACTAATGAACTTAGGTTGTTCATCTCTTGCACATGTTTACACATCCCCAGGAAGATCACTCCTAGCCAAGTGTGCTTGTTAGCACACTTGGTTATGAGACCTAACCTCCCTTAAGCGGATGTTCAAGGCTTAACACCCTAATGCGAGCACAAGCATGCATGTTTGTTAAAGTATTCAACCCCTTGGTATTAAACCCATAACACAACCCCAAAGGGCGTGCCTCGAACGTTGTATTGTGTGTCATCTAGCCTAGTGTCACATCTTTATGTGACACTATTTCCAAATGTAGGCTATTTTGTTATAGCCCCTGTTGAACTAAGAAAATCTTAACACTAAATCATAGCATTGGTTGCCATTGTCAACCCGTAATAAGGGTCAAACAGAATAAGGAGATAGTGAGATAGAATACAAATCAGACTTCATAAGGTCGGGATAGGGTAAGGATGGCAAGGTATGTAGTAGGTAGCAGTACTGCAGATTCCATCACAGTGCTGAAAAGTGAAAAGTATATATCAAAACAGAATAATAAGTAAGAAAAAACGCTTTGAGAGTGAGATGAAACTTATATTATGTCCACACGGCACATAATACAATATACAATATACTTGGGATGCTTTCCTAGCCCTAATCTGGTCTATTTATACCTGTACTCTTGGTCTACTAGCAATTATCGTAACTTCCTCCCAGCCTTATCCTTTCAGTTATCGTAACTTTTTCTTATCTTTATCCATTAGTGCCGTACTTCGTCTCAAACTCCATATTGTGATAGTGACCCTGTTGTATTACAATAGTGACCCATAATTTTGTATTCCCATTCGACTCTCGTTTTTTTACAATATATACTTTTTTTGGTGTTTTTCCCATTATATGCCAAAGAAAGAAACATAACTAGAAATCTTCTACATGACTAATTATGATCCTAACACCCCTCAAATTCAAGATTTATATCCAATGACACAAACATGCCTTGCAGATGCCAACCCTATAAACCCTATTTTGAAGGAACATGGTAAAGAGAACATGTCAGTTAAGATGGCACACTCATAGTTGAATAAGGAGCCTACTTAGCTACAAGTATTACTTTCAGCGTGATGTGGAGGAGGAGACTAGAGACATGCTTCAACCTTTGACCCTTGGAATGTGTACTCTAACAAGACCTCGCATGTGTGGATTTGCCAATGTTAAGAGTAGGCTACCTCGAAGGTGAGATGTACCCTTATGTTGAACAAAGAAAATCCTAACACTAATTATAGCAATGGTTGCCACTGTTAACCCGTATTAAAGGTCAATTAGAATAAGGAGATAAATAAATAATGTACAGATTAGACTTTAGAATGTTGGGAAAGGGGGTAAGGATGACAAGGTATTTAGCAGGTAGCAATACTGTGAATCCCATCACAGTGCTGAGTAGTGAATAATATACATAAAAAAAAAAGTGATAAGTAAGAAAAGACGTATTGAGAGTAAGAAGAAACTTATATTATGTCCACACACGGCACATAGTATAACATACAGTATATTTGGGATGCTCTCCTAATCCTAATTTGGTCTATTTATACCATTACTCCCGTTCCTGTACTAGTAGTTATCGTAACTTCTTCCCAACCTTATCCTTTTAATTATCGTAACTCCTTATCCTTATCCTTTAATGTCGTACTTCATTTCAAAATCGTATTGCAATAATGAACCAGCCGTATTATGATAGTGACCCGTAATTCTATATATTTCCATTCGACTCTCGTTTTTCTATAATATATACTTTTTGGTGTTTTTCCCATTATATACCCAAAGAAAGAAACTAGGAATCTTTTACATGACTAACTACGATCCATGCACGTGTACGCATGCATTACAATGTTCCTACTAGCCATGTGTTTAGTATTTGTTAAATCACTATGGGAATTTTTCTAACAATCAAGGGACAATTCCCAATTAATACTCATAAATAACATTATGTTAACTTTTTTTAAATTATAACCATGTGTTGTGCTTTATTATTTCTTAAATATTAATAAAAATAGGAAATGTCATTCATATTCAATTGGAATTTCTATAAATCTAATCACCTAATGTTTAATTCTTGGAAAGGCAGAAAAATTTAATTTCTATGCACTTAATACTTAATACTTGAAAACTTAATTCTTGCATCCACTTCATATGTAATTTGAAATTACTTTTGATATTCATGACAATATTAAATGTAAATAGCATCCCATTAAAAAATAAATAAATATTAACTTAAATAATATTTAAAAAATAAAAAGCACAATAGGTTTAATTATGGATTTAAAAAAAAAAAACAAGAATCACTAGTGGAAATATGTGGAATTTGAACATTATGTAGCCCTCATTAAACTATATATGATTGTATTCGCTATATATTCATCTTTAATAATTATGATTTTATGCAATAAAATCCACAAAAACAGCTAATATAAAGATCAAAATGAGATTTTTATAAATCCTATATAGATTTCATAATATGCAGTTAATATATAATGTATTCTTATTTTTCTTCGTTCCAAAACTTTTCTTAAATGCTATGTTGTGTATATAAAATTTCTCTTAAAAATCAAAAATTAGAAATCTCTTAAAAATAAAAAAAAGATGAGTTTTTTCTTATTCATTTAAGAATAACATTTAACGAAAATGTATAAACATATAATATACTTTATATGTATAGAGCATGTAAAAGCACAAGTATAATTCTTTATTAAAAATCAAATATCATTTTATATCCAAATGGCCTAAAGCATAGTATTCACACTAGCTCCTTTTCAAGCTTGTGATACCTTTTCGTCATATTCTTGAGGATATTTCCAACAATGGGATCGTGGTCCATCATCGAATGTGTCCAATGGCTTTTATTTATGTTGCATCTGTACCTAGGCCCAGTCAAACTGCCGTTATTAATGTCGTAGAACTGAGTACAACTTTTAACTCCATGGTGTTTACATGGTATTTGGTCTGGCCACAACGCTTTAGCCTCCTGTATTAACTTTTCCATCTCCGGATGTTTTCTTCTTCTTCTTAGTGTTCCTCCCACCCTTAATTACTTTATTCCTACCCTTTTCCCCTCTAGTTACCTCTTCTTCACCCTTGATCTCCTCTCCATCCAACAAAAGATCAAGCCTATCCTTATTGCCCTCTACCGCCTCATCCTCCTCAAATAGCATATCGAACTCATCCATATTTCCCTGTTGCCCTTTGAATGCCCCTCTACCTCCTCCTCCTCCTCAAATAACCGATCAAACTCATTCACAGTGTCATTTGAATGCCCCTCTACCTTTGCCTCCTCACTCTCCGCCTTGTTGCGCTTTTCATCCAGAGCATCCATGTTGCCTCCCCTTCTCATATCCACATGAAATCCCTTCATCGCCTCTTTAGCCTTTTCGGTGCTCCCACCTTCATTTCTCTTTCCTGTCTCTTCACCCACAATTGACCATGGCGGCGGATCTCTATAATCCCCAACACGCCCATCACGTATTAAGTCAGCCATATAATTAATGTATTTCTTTCTTTTCTTGGAGGAGGTTCCACAAACTCACCCCACTGTAAAGAACTTGGTTGTGCTGCAATGTGGTTTTCCAGACGCCCCCACACTAGTGGATCCACATATGGTCGTCTTCATCGGCGATGCCTACCCAAATGAGTCAGATGATTCTCTCTCTCTCTCTCATCTCTCATATTACCTAAATCATCTTTGGTGTTTATTCGTGATGGCGGCGCTGCAGAGTACCATAACCTCTTTTGCTCGCGTGTGTACATAGCAATTTAGTTTAAAACCCTACACATTTCAGGCTTTATACCCTTGACTGACCACGCAGTTGAACAAACACGCACAGAATTAATGTACGGTTGGATCTTAGTTTTTGATCGCATATCTATTTTAATAAATATACCTCGATTGACCACAAATGTACCATGTGGTAGAACAAACAAGCATATGAGTTTTAACACGTAAACTATCAATGATAAGATTGCATAATATTGTGAACTAGCCATGACTGGTGTTTGAACATGAATGTGTACCATGTGGGCATATGACCCTCCCCTCTCACACACACACTTCAATTTGCCTTACAAATCCACAAGTTGGGCAAATCCACAAGCATATAACTTACTTCTATTTTAACACATACATACACACATATTATATATTTAAAGATGTCATACACACATACATGTAACTAGGGAGCATTTATTTCATATTATTAAGGCTTGAGATAGTGAAGCCATCTTTCATGTTGTAATTATTATTTTAGTAATACACACGTAATATTTCTTATGTGATACATTGTTGACACACTAAATAAAATTCTACAAACTTATAAAAGCTTGATTGAACTCAAAAGAAAGGAGTCTAATACATGAGTTTAAGAACCAAGTAGCACATGAAACTCACTACAACCGTTATAAGCAACGCCCCAAGGGACACATACTTTGTCGGGTTCATCACAACTAAGGAGGAGCTAGCTTCTTCCTTCTTCTCTGCCACTGGATCTTCCACCTTCTTCTTCGCCTTCACCGGAGGCTTCCTGAGTGGCTGCTTGTTTTTGCACCTTGGACCACAGTGAACTTCCTCCTTTATCTGATTTTCACCGTACATGTCAACGTCTATCTTCTTCTTGCCCTTGTTCTTGTCCGATGTCTCCACACCAGCTTCTTTCTTGTTCTCAGTCTTCTTCTTCTTCCCCTTCCTGCCATTGCCTGCTTTTTCTTGTAAGTAGCCTCTCCTACAGCGCCATCGTCACTAGCAACGTCTCCTGCAGTGCCATCATTTCCACCGTCCACATTAACAACTCGTACATTCTCCCAGTCCGTGGTTTCCATCACTAACTCTTCCATGCACTTCAATTGCTTTTGTTTCTCCTCGAGACCCTCGAGATTCTTATATCCGTGGTAGCTACTAAACCATAGGTTCTTGGCAACGTGAAAAGAGTTATTCTCTTCCTTTGCCTTGGTGTATTTATCTACAACCTCCTGGCGAAAAGTATACCACTTACTCAGTTGGTCCTTGCAAATGCATTGATGTCCACTGCGTTTCCCCAACTACACACAAACCCTTCTCGATTTCTATAGCTTCCTCACTGCTAACGATTTCCCTTTTTCCACTTCGAGACTGCAGTAGCTGAAGGAATTTTTCCTCCTGTTCAAATAATTAGATCAACACACTAAAATATCTTTAAATATTCTAACATTTATTATGAAATCTTGAATATATATCAAAACATATATGTCATCGTATAATATGCATCAATGGAACGGCACTAGGTTATTTGTGTGATGATTAAACAAGATTAACTAGCAAAACCTCCATTAAACCTCATACTAAAGAATATTCTCAAATATATACTATATGTAATTAATTTCATGGCATGCCCTAAACATTTATTTTAATAATTTATTGATATATGCAACTTATTATAAGTATTATTTATTACTGTGGTGTTTGGGATTTAATGAGTATGCCTAATCCATGTTTACAAAAATTCATAAAAGTAAAAAAGAAGGATACATAAGCACACTAAGTCTAGGTCATTTAGGTCATTTGGGTTGGGCAACGATGGACTCGGAGATGCGGTATGCTTTACGGGAAATAGATGACAAGATTGAAGATCTCAAAGAGCTTATGAAGCTTTGAATTCAAAGGTACGGGAGCTTTGTGCAGTTGGAGATATGCACTCGTAAATCTGAGATGGACAAGGTGAAAGAAACACTGGATCGCCTGTACAAGCTAAAGAACTACCACGAGCACAAGAAGATTGCGGACAAGATTGCTTATTACAACTGGGATCCAAAGCTGGCTAAGTACTACAAGGCCGAGATAGCAAAGCACCCTCACAAATGCCTATTAATCATTATTATTATTAGTAAAACCTACTAAAGAAAAAATGTGTCCGATATTAGCTTTGACTAGTTTATAATAATCATGAATATGTTTTAGAAAAAAATCTGGTTGAAAGCTAGTTTAAATTACATAATATTTCTTATGATTTAAATAATAATGTATACACATAGTATATTAAATTAATAGGACAGATATTTATGACTATTTTTTGAGTGAAGTTCGATATTGAAATAAATTTTAAAACATTCAATTAAAGCATATTAATAAAATATGTTACATTATCAAAACGCAAAATCTTATTGAAGTATATTAATTTTGTTTTTATATTTCTAACATTCTGTAAGTAAGATGTAAGGGTTTTAATCAAATCTAAACCATTTAAACATATGATCACACGTTTAGTTAGGAAAGATTATTCAACTATAATGCACATTTAATTAATCACAAATTTAATTAGGACAAATTATTAAACAATATTTTGGTGCCCTATACGGTTTGTTGGTGCTGTTCGAAGTAAAGAAAAACTAGTATGGTTGAATTAAATTCTAGTTAACTTATTTTCAGCATACACACACACACACTCGTAATCTAGTAAAACTTGTCTCTACACCAACAATTGAATTTTCATTTTTCGAATGAACCACAAATATATTCTTTGATAAGCTATGTTAATGTGTATGCCTAAGTTAATGTATTATTAATAATTAAATATCATAGATTAAGTACATTAATAAATATGAAACGAAAGTAATTTGACATAAATCAAATGAACATTTATAAAGTTGATGTCTATGTGTAGTTGCAAACTTAATTTTATATAATACGTTTATCGATATCATGAACACCCCATCGCCCATCCTAAATCCTATTCAAACCATCCTAAATCTCCCCATGAACATTTATCTTAAACTCAATATGAAGATTATCATAAACTTATCAAATTATGGTAGGTTGAGAATGAAATTAAGGGATAAACTCACCAGGTCGATATCAATTAGGTTAATGGTCTAGCTTAGAGATAAATTCAGCACGTTAACAAATGGGCTTCATCTATTACATTTCAAGAAGCCCCTCAAAATGGTTGTTGAGTTGCAACAAGAAGAATTAAATCTATAGAACGCTGTTCTTGAACTTTTACCATTTAAAACATATGAAGAAGTAATAATTTTGGGTTCATGTGCGATATGTTTGGCAGATTTTAAACATAAAAATTGTTGTAGTATTGCCTTGTGAACACAAGTTCCACAAGGACTGTATCAACCAATAGTTAAAAAGATAACATATGTGTCCATTGTGTAGGCTAGAACTATCTTATAATGAAGTATAAATTACTTCATTCAAAACATAAATTAATAGATTCCCTTTTTGAATGAACCACAACTCATAAATCACTCATATACTATACCTTATTTCCGTCACGGAGCCCCTTTTTCCTATCCTAACACCGCATACATGTTAGATAATTCCTTTTGTTTGGTAAACCATTCACACACTTCAGAGGTTTATACTTCTGGTAAACCATTCACACACTTCAGAGGTTTATTCGAAGTATGTAGAAGTGAGGGTTCCTAGGTTAATGACTGAGCTCGTTACTCTTCTCCCGTGCAAGATTTAGCATAGTATATTTTTTGATAAACTATGTTAATGTGTATGTCTAAGCTATTATTAATTAAGTATGCTTAATATTTAGGCATCACACTGCCATTGGATTTCCCTTATTTTAATTAATAAGAAGGACACAAAACAATATACAGGTTTAGCGCGTGAGGTGTTGCTAATTTAGCGAGTAAAATAAAATGAGCTGTTGGATTTCATCTTTTTTTATTCATAAATTATATACTATATGGTTTATATGTTTATGTTTAAATTTTATATTGTATTCATTATTATATTATTAATTAATATTATATACATTACACATTGCACTTTTAAATATATTTTAATTTGAATATTATATTATTATATCAGTATATTACAAATTAATATTATAAATACATTACTAACGTTAAAAGTAAAACTTAAAGTGAGATTTTTTAATTAAATCTCCCATTTTTTTAAAAATATATCGTAACTTACATTTGAAATTTGAAATTATCATTAATGCCGCAAAGTTATTACTATGATACTTTTGATTGAATAGGTTCCAAAATGAATTTGCTTTTCAAATTTCCCTAATTTACTATGGGATCGAACCATGCATTCTTGTATTCATTCATACATATTGTATGTATATAACATGCTAAGTTGACATGAAAGTTTGTGGGAAAACCAAAAAGAGTGACCATCTATAAATACATATTATATGAAATGCAAGTTTAAAATTAAAAAGAATTTTACAATGCAAGTTTAAAATTAAAAAGAATTTTACAAATGAAATATTAAATATTTTATGATCAGTAGTCTAGCCCATAACACCAAAGAGCATAGGATGGAGTACATTACAATCTCGGATGTAGTACACTCCCGTATACCGCCATTTCTACTTGGTCCATCTCCTTTTTTATAATTGGAAAAAGTAACATTAGCATATAAACATTATCAACACACACACGCATACATACTTATGGAGTGTAAAACAAAGAGGAGCCAAAGTCTCTCTCACGTTCACACATGCACACACACACACACACACCCTTATAAATTTAAGATCACGACAATATTGCTAAAGAAGAGTCCCATTGTTGCTTTTCAAGCGATTTACTTAAGATTGTAGAATATGGCAATTGCTCACATCTGTCTTTCACCGTGGAATCAAAGTGTTCTCGATTCTAACACGTGTGTGTGTGTGCGCTCTACACTGTGAAAAAGAATGCCATGTTTGTGTTTATTGTTGATTATTTTGGTTGACAATGTCTCTTCTTACTGGTGTATATGTTATGGGATATTGACTACATGTGTGATTATATAGGTTACTCATCCAAAATCAAAAACAATCCTTTGTTTCTGTTAAATGTAGTATGTGGACCATTGTTTAGAGATGATAGCTTGGTTTTATAATATAAAAATATAAAAAAAGAATATATAATGACTGTGTACTAGTTTTTAAATGTTCAAGGAATAGAATGTCCTGATGAGCTTCTTGATTTGGTTAAGCCTCTTTTCACTCTGTGTACATGGGATATATATTTCTTATATAATTATACATGGTTTAGTCTAATGGCAAAAAAAAAAACATATATATTCTCAAGAATGTAGTGTTGACCTTAATTTCATACAATATTACCACTATTGTAACCCAAAGAATGACAGTGGTATCCTCGTTACATATGACAACATAGGTTATTTTAAAAACTTTATAATATATCTCATATTATTCACCGAACTTTTACATGCAATGCTTACAATAATGGTAATACTACCATCCTAATGCATTAGCTAACACATGCAAATAATTATGTTCTCTAAAAAATTAAAAAGAACTCAAATTAGTGTTAAAGTTCTTCTCACATTTAGGCAACGCACATGCGTGTGTTTATTTAATTTAGTGTTAAACTTCTCTCGCATTTATGCAACATGCATGTGTTTTAAATGAGATTTATGCAACACACGTGTGTGTTTATTTAAATTAGTGTTACATTTATGCACACACGTGTGCTTAACTAAATTCATGTTAAGGCTTTCTCACATTCACATAGGAGCCACGATTTAATTTTTTTAATGTGTCCAATTTACTACCTTTACTACATGTATATATATAATGTATTAAACATATAATAACGCATGTAAATTGAAATGTATGTCATGTTTCTCCAATTGAAGCTTAAATATAATATGTTTTATGTGCATAAATTCTAATACTTATAAAGGATCAAAATATATGAGTAATAATTTAATTTTGAGGTATGCTATTTAAACGTAATTTACTATTGAGACATAGAGTTTTCAACTAGCTTGTTTATTCGTAAATTAAAAGTGATAACAATGTCTGTGTATGTAAAATAAAATCGAACACTATTTCGTTTGGATTACCGTAGCTTCACACTTGAATTATGTACTAAATAAGCAATTATGTGCATTTTACAGGGCGAACTAAGATAGGGACATATGCTTGGATTTCCCTTATTCTAATTAATAAGAAGGACACAAACGAGTATGTAGGTTTAGCGCGCGAGGTGTTGCTAATTCATCCAGTAAAATAGAATGAGCTATTGGATCACCCCAACTTGGGGTATATAAAGGCGGCATCTTACCTAAGTTTTATATAGGCTAGGATTCATGGAAGGGAAAAGTTTTTGTGGCAGTGACGCAGAGCACAGCAAAATCTTCAATGGAGATGAACGCGAGCCCGAGAAAATATTGAGGAAGCAGCGTGAATTAAATATAGTTCTTCAGGGATTGAAATTGAAGGGTGATGAGAAGATGGGAACTCTAACTACACTGGTGAAAAATCTCGTTAGGGATATCAAGCAGGCTGCTACGGGGATACAAGTTGTTCGCATCTTGTCTAGGGACAGAATAGTTTTCAAGTGCCCAACCTAAACACTTAAGGATAAGTTGTTGTCTAGTGAGATCGCCGGTCTTGCTAGTGAAAAGGGATTTGAGTTTCTTCAAGACTTAACTCAGCAGCAACAACAAGAGCAACGTGCAGAAGCGCTAACACGTGCCGTTTATCTGTACGAGGCTCCTGAGTACGAGGAAGAGGACAATGTATACAACGACGTTGATTACGTTCTGTATCGTCTTTTGGAGCTTAAACATGACGTTCCATACAAAGCCAAGAGGTTTAATTACGAGTTTAAGCCCGGCTTTTGGAGGCTTATTGAGATCATCTTCCAGGACAAGGGCACCAGAGAAGAGGTGCTCAAGCTATGGGAGGAAGCAGTTGGGCATGGTGGCGTGCTAGAGGGAACCCGCTATTACCTAAAGGCCCCTAAGAACAGTGGCACTTTACTGTAGCATTTTTCCACAATCCTAATATTGTACAGTTCCTTTTAGCAATTTCATGTTCATTCTCTTGTTTATTATATCAATAAACTTAAGTTAAAAGAAATAAAGCGTTTCAAATATTAGAATGCACTTAATGCAATTAGCTGGTACCCTAACCCTCTCATGGTTTACATGCACCAAAAGAGAGAGTGCGCATGTGTGTTTATTCTAATTCTCTCAAAACCATCGAATTTTTTAATGAGTTTATCCACATAATATGGCATAATTAAAACGCATAAAAATGGTGAAACATAACATAACTTAGTTACATATATGTAGTAGAGGTAGTAGAATTCCAAAAATAATATTAAATAATAATTTAAATTTTCAGGTATCATTTAAATTAGTAGCGTGTTAACAATTTAATGGTGTCTCATTAATGTGTGTGTGTGTGTAAAATAAAATCAGCACTATTTTATTTGAATTACCGTAGCGAATTATGCATTCAATAAGCAATTCTATGCAGTAAAGTAAGACATGGATTCCCCTTATTCTAATTAATAAGAAGGACACAAATGAGTATGTAGGTTTAGTGTGTGAGGTGCTGCTAATTTCAAGGATCAAAATGCACTTAATGCAATTGTATCTTTCTACCCTACGCATTTGTATTATTATGTTATTTTTCTACCCTACGCATTTTGTACACATAATAATACGTGGATTGTCTCGAGCATGTTTACATGTAATGTATGTTTTAGGGTCAATGGCTATGGTGTCATGTAATGTAATGCAAGCTTACGGAAGCTCCACAACCGTTAGCCACCGTTCTCAAGGTGAATCGAACACCTACCCTACCACACCCCGACTGCAAAGAAATCAGCCAGTTCTTTAACAGTGAGAATATATATGATCATTGGCTCCCACTTTCCGACTTGAAATGTGAGAATGATGATTAAACAAGATTATCTAATAAAGCCTCGATTAAACCTCATACGAGGGAATATTCTTAATATAGAAAATTACACTCATTTTATATGTTAATTTTTAACGTCTATCCTATATATATATATATATATACATATTTTGAGAATGGAGAAGAATTCCATTATGTATAAAGCTTTATTTAAAACCCAACATGGAATTTAAGCACGTATACATGCATGTGGATATTCTAAATCATAATGGGTATATGCTCAGAATAAAGTTTTTAACACATAGGTGCGCATATTACATATTACAAACCTCACAAAACAGGTTTTTATTATTTGTTTTTCTTATTTCAGTAGCACACAACAAAATCATCATTATTATTATGTTATTGAAATGAAATATTATTATGTAGGATTATAATTATGATAAGAAATAAATGGTTCACATAAACTTCCTTGTTAAATCAAACAATCTAATAAGAAACATGAAAAATTTTGGTTTTAGTATTTTCGGTTGATATAAATTACAAAGTTCATCATTATGATATGGAAATATTGTGTATATGCATGTCATAACTGTTTTTAAAATATTTATCATTCTGAAAATACATTTTAAGACCTACAATGCATAAAGAGCTACTTTTGTACCCTTCAAAAGAAGAAGTAAAACATGTACAAATAAAAAGTAATTCCCATCAATTAAGAAGAAGTTCCAAGGTCTGTGCAGCTTTTTTTGCAAATATGGAATTCCTAGTTTTGTTACACTCCTTGATCAAATATGCTATAAGCACGTCTCTAGACTGCGTGCCTAATGTGTATAGTATGTATTTATGTGTATAATGTGTCTTATATATAGACACACGCAAAAACAAATCAACTTCAAGTGTATGAGTAAGAATACCATGTATATAACGGTGTGTGCTTGATTATTAAGTTTCTAAGTACATACCATGGAACAAAATATGACATTTGCTGAAATACTAACAACACCAAAAGCACTGTCTTGCAACAGCATATAATAAACATTCAAGTAATACAGTCACCTCCATTTCCCTATCAATGTCTCATGTAAATGTGTATAGATATCCACAAATACCATATAACGCACACATGCACGTGTACGTATGCATTACAATGTTCCTACTAGCCATGTGTTTAGTATTTGTTAAATCACTGTGGAATTTTTCTAACAATCAAGGGACAATTCCCAATTAATACTCATAAATAACATTATGTTAACTTTTTTAAATTATATTAACCATGTGCTGTGCTTTATTATTTCTTAAATATTAGTAAAAATAGGAATGTCATTTATATTCAATTGGAATTTCTATAAATCTAATCACCTAATGTTAATTCTTGGAAAGGCAGAAAATTTAATTTCTATATGCACTTAATACTTAATACTTGAAAACTTAATTCTTGCATCCACTTCATATGTAATTTGAAATTACTTTTGATATTCATGACAATATTAAATGTAAATAGCATCCCATTAAAAATAAAAATATTTATTACTTAAATATATTTTAAAAATAATAAAGCACAATAGGTTTAATTATGGATTTAAAAAAAATAAAAAAAGAATAATATGTGGAATTTGAACATTTGTAGCCCTCGTTAAACTATATATGATTGTATTTGCTATATATTCATCTTTAATAATTATGAT
Source organism: Selaginella tamariscina (assembly GCA_003024785.1). NCBI lineage: Eukaryota > Viridiplantae > Streptophyta > Lycopodiopsida > Selaginellales > Selaginellaceae > Selaginella > Selaginella tamariscina. The sequence goes on along the minus strand of PUQB01000030.1, from coordinate 354,646 downwards.
TTTATCTTTATGCAATAAAATCCACAAAAACAGCTAATATAAAGATCAAAATGAGATTTTTATAAATCCTATATAGATTTCATAATATATAGTTAATATATAATGTATTCTTTTTTTCTTTCGTTCCAAAACTTTTCTTAAATGCTATGTTATAGTGTATATAAAATTTCTCTTAAAAATCAAAAATTAGAAATCTCTTAAAAATAAAAAAAGAGATGAGTTTTTCTTATTCATTTAAGAATAATACATTTAACGAAAATGTATGAACATATAATATACTTTATATGTATAGAGCATGTAAAAGCACAAGTATAATTCTTTATTAAAAATCAAATATCATTTTATATCCAAATGGCCTAAAGCATAGTATTCACACTAGCTCCTTTTCAAGCTCGTGATACCTTTTCGTCATATTCTTGAGGATATTTCCAACAATGGGATCATGGTCCATCATCGAATGTGTCCAATGGCTTTTATTTATGTTGCATCTGTACCTAGGCCCAGTCAAACTGCCGTTATTAATGTCGTAGAACTGAGTACAACTTTTAACTCCATGGTGTTTACATGGTATTTGGTCTGGCCATAATGCTTTAGCCTCCTGTATTAACTTTTCCATCTCCGGATGTTTTTTCTTCTTCTTCTTAGTGTTCCTCCCACCCTTAATTACTTTATTCCTACCCTTTTCCCCTCTAGTTGCCTCTTCTTCACCCTTGATCTCCTCTCCATCCAACAAAAGATCAAGCCCATCCTTATTGCCCTCTACCGCCTCATCCTCCTCAAATAGCATATCGAACTCATCCATATTTTCCCTGTTGCCCTTTGAATGCCCCTTTGCCTCCTCCTCCTCAAATAACCGATCAAACTCATTCACAGTGTCATTTGAATGCCCCTCTACCTTTGCCTCCTCACTCTCCGCCTTGTTGCGCTTTTCATCCAGAGCATCCATGTTGCCTCCCTTTCTCATATCCACATGAAATCCCTTCATCGCCTCTTCAGCCTTTTCGGTGCTCCCACCCTCATTTCTCTTTCCTGTCTCTTCACCCACAATTGACCATGGCGGCGGATCTCTATAATCCCCAACACGCCCATCATGTATTAAGTCAGCCATATAATTAATGTATTTCCTTCTTTTCTTGGGAGGAGGTTCCACGAACTCACCCCAGTGCAAAGAACTTGGTTGTGCTGCAATGTGGTTTTCCAGACGCCCCCACACTAGTGGATCCACATATGGGTCGTCTTCATCGGCGATGCCTACCCAAATGAGTCAAATGATTCTCTCTCTCTCTCTCTCATCTCTCATATTACCTGAATCATCTTTGGTGTTTATTCGTGATGGCGGCGCTGCAGAGTACCATAACCTCTTTTGCTCGTGTGTGTACATAGCAATTCAGTTTAAAACCCTATACATTTCAGGCTTTTATATACCCTTGACTGACCACGCGGTTGAACAAACACGCACAGAATTAATGTACGGTTGGATCTTAGTTTTTGATCGCATATCTATTTTAATAAATATACCCTTGATTGACCACGCAAATGTACCACGTGGTAGACAAACAAGCATATGAGTTTTAACACGTAAACTATCAGTGATAAGATTGCATAATATTGTGAACTAGCCATGACTGGTGTTTGAACATGAATGTGTACCATGTGGGCATATGGCCCTCCCCTCTCACACACACACTTCAATTTGCCTTACAAATCCACAAGTTTGGGCAAATCCACAAGCATATAACTTCCATTTTAACACATACATACACACATATTATATATTTAAAGATGTCATACACACATACATGTAACTAGGAGCATTTATTTTCATATTATTAAGGCTTGAGATAGTGAAGCAATCTTTCATGTTGTAATTATTATTTTAGCAACACACATGTAATATTTCTTATGTGATACTGTTGACGCGTTAAACAAAATTCTACAAACTTATAAAAGCTTGATTGAACTCGAAAGAAAGAGTCTAATACATGAGTTTAAGAACCAAGTAGCACATACACTACAATCATTATAAGCAACGCCTCAAGGGACACATACTTTGTCGGGTTCATCACACCAAGGAGGAACTAGCTTCTTCCTTCTTCTCTGCCACTGGATCTTCCACCTTCTTCTTCGCCTTCATCGGAGGCTTCCTGAGCGGCTGCTTGTTTCTGCACCTTGGACCACAGTTTAGAGGCTGAACTTCCTCCTTTTTGATTTTCATTGTACATGTCAATGTCCATCTTCTTCTTGCCCTTGTTCTTGTCCGACGTCTCCACACCAGCTTCTTTTTTGTTCTCAATCTTCTTCTTCTTCCCCTTCCCACCATTGCATGCTTTTTCTTATAGTAGCCTCTCCTATAGCGCCATCGTCAGTACCAGCGTCTCCTACAGTGCCATCCCAGACTCATTCTCCACGCCCTTGAGCTTCTTGTCGGTATCAACTTTCTCATCCTTACAGGAGTAGGTCCTTTGAGTGCATCATTTCCACTCCACAGTAACAACTCGTACGTTCTCCCAATCCGTGGTTTCCATCACTAACTCTTCCATGCACTTCAACTGCTTCTGTTTCTCTTCGAGACCCTCAAGATTCTTATATCCATGGTAGCTACTAAACCACAGATTCTTGGCAACGTGAAAAGAGTTATTCTCTTCCTTTGCCTTGTTGTATTTATCTAACCTCCCGGCGAGGAGTGTACCACTTACTCAATTGGTCCCTGCAATATGAATTGATGTCCACCGCGTTTCCCCCAGCTACACCAAACCCCTTCTCAATTTCTATAGCTTCCTCACTGCTGATGATTTCCCTTTTTCCACTTCCAGACTGCAGTAGCTGAAGGAATTTTTCCTTCTCCTGCTCGTGCTTTGCTATCTCGGCCTTGTAGTACTTAACCATCTTTGGATCCCGGTTGTAATAAGCAATCTTGTCCGCAATCTTCTTGTGCTCGTAGTAGTTCTTCAGCTTGTACAGGCGATCCACAGTTTCTTTCACCTTGTCCATCTCAGATTTACGAGCATAATTCCGACTGCACAAAGCTCCCGAACCTCCGAATTCGAAGCTTCATAAGCTCTTTGAGATCTTCAATCTTGTCATCTATTTCCCGTAAAGCATACCGCATCTCCGAGTCCATCGTTGCCCAACCCAAATGACCTAAATGACCTAGACTTAGTATGCTTATATATCCTTCTTTTTAGCTTTTATGATTTTTTGTAAACATGGATTAGGCATACTAATTAAATCCCAAACACCACAGTAATAAATAATACTATAATAGTTGCTATATATCAGTAAATTATTAAAATAAGATGTTTAGGGCATGCCATGAAATTAATTACATATAGTATATATTTGAGAATATTCTTTAGTATGAGGTTTAATGGAGGTTTTGCTAGTTAATCTTGTTTAATCATCACACAAATAACCTAGTGCACGTTCCATTGATGCATATTATACGATGACATATATGTTTTGATATATATTTAAGATTTCATAATAAATGTTAGAATATTTAAAGATATTTTAGTGTGTTGATCTAATTATTTGTTATGATTATCCCTCACAAATGCCTATTAATCATATTATTATTAGTAAAACCTACTAAAGAAAAAATGTGTCCCGATATTAGTTTTGACTAGTTTATAATAATCATGAATATGTTTTAGAAAAAAATCTGGTTGAAAGCTAGTTTAAATTACATAATATTTCTTATGATTTAAATAATAATGTATACACATAGTATATTAAATTAATAGGACAGATATTTATGACTATTTTTTGAGTGAAGTTCGATATTGAAATAAAGTTTAAAACATTCAATTAAAGCATATTAATAAAATATGTTACATTATCAAAACGCAAAATCTTATTGAAGTATATTAATTTTGTTTTATATTTCTAACATTCTGTAAGTAAGATGTAAGGGTTTAATCAAATCTAAACCATTTAAACATATGATCACACGTTTAGTTAGGAAAGATTATTCAACTATAATGCACATTTAATTAATCACAAATTTAATTAGGACAAATTAATAAACAATATTTTGGTGCCCTATACGGTATGTTGGTGCCGTTCGAAGTAAAGAAAAACTAGTATGGTTGAATTAAATTCTAGTTAACTTATTTTCAACATATATACCACACACACACACTCATAATCTAGTAAAACTTGTCTCTACACCAACAATTGAATTTTCATTTTTCGAATGAACCACAAATATATTCTTTGATAAGCTATGTTAATGTGTATGCCTAAGTTAATGTATTATTAATAATTAAATATCATAGATTAAGTACATTAATAATTATCAAACGAAAGTAATTTGACATAAATCAAATGAACATTTATAAAGTTGATGTCTATGTGTAGTTGCAAACTTAATTTTATATAATATGTTTATCGATATCATGAACGCCCCATCGCCCATCCTAAATCCTATTCAAACCATCCTAAATCTCCCCATGAACATTTATCTTAAACTCCAATATAAAGATTATCATAAACTTATCAAATTATGATAGGTTAAGAATGAAATTAAGGGATAAACTCACCAGGTCGATATCAATTAGGTTAATGGTTTAGCTTAGATATAAATTCAGCACGTTAATAAATAGGCTTCATCTATTACATTTCAAGAAGCTTGTTCTTCTAGTTACAAGTACTTTACATCCCTTGTAATGACACCCCTTGTAACGACAGAGTGAAAACTATTTTACACGTCTACGATTCTAGGAAAGCAACGTGGGTATGCAACAACATTGCGTAGACAATGAAATTTATATTGAGGGTACTGAAATGTTAACCGCCTGTATGTGTGTGCATAAATATCCAACTTATACCGACTATGTCTTTTGCAGTGGGGTATTATACAACTTCAACTTTTACTTTATAACATTAACCCGGACTGGCATATACTCGCTTAAATCAATCTGTGTGCTTGAAGAGGACAAGAAGCTCGACACTTTGGCAACTTGGACTTCCCTCCCATTAAAGTCTGTCTCTTATCTGCCAATAAAACCTTGCTAACAAAATCCTACTCCTTGCAGGATCCGCCGTGGACAACCCACCGATGCAGTAGATGAATACCATCCTAGGGTTGCCGTTTGCAATGGTAAGTCAAACACACACATATGTACATCTGCTGAAGTACTTGTTTGCTCCGTAGGGAAGTTAGTGATGGTAAGCATTTTGCCATGGGAGCCGGGCCCAAAGTATGGAACAGTGGCTGTGCTAGTTTGAGCAGACTTGGGAGGTGGTATCTATGTTACCTCTGGAGAAAATACCTAGAAAGTACGGGCTGGAAATAAACGTGTGTCTATCTGCGGCTGGATTAGGAGAGGCTGTAACTGATATTTATTGGGGCTGTGTTTACAACTTCTCTAGTAACAGTTGGTTTCCGTTGCCTGGGGTTGGCGACGATATTAATTTGTTCCTTCCCATCAAGCCTTCTTTTCTCAGGCTCAAACAAGATGAAAAGACTCACCAGCTTTCTTTTGAGGATTGACACTCTTGTTTTTCTATTTATTTGTGTTGAGGATTGACACTCGTTTTTTTATTTATTTGTGTTGAGGATTGACACTCTTGTTTTCTTATTTATTTGTGAATTGACTCTCTCTCACACACACGCATGCGCGCACACGTGTGCATATGGAATGGTTTACTGGGGATTCATGTTTAAAAAAAAAATGTAATTTGATGTCTGTTTTTTTTTTAAATAATCTTAAGGAAAGAACTTTTATATGCATAGAAAGATATACATGTTATATAAATTATATAATTATATACTAGAAGAATAAGACACAACAATTATTTGTTTTCCCTTAAAAAGAAACAATGAAGACAATAATCTAATATCATTTATACTACATAATTCATATTAAAATGTACGACTGTTAAAACTCCAGTGTTTAAGTTCTCTCTCTATATATATGACTTAACACATACATTAAATCATGAAAGCATGTATATCCTAAAACGCCGAAAGATTCAAAGACATATATTTAATATGAAATACTTGCAAGATAAAGCCTGGAAGCTGTTCTACACGCGTCTTACAGCATAATTTCTCACAACACACACACACACACACACCAAACCTATACATATGCAAACTCACCTGATATGTACTCTTGAACCGACACACAACACACACAATACACACAATATAAATGAGATGCGTCCCTGTGTACGGAGGTACAGAGACCAATTAGGTTAAAAGTCTATTAAATAGTTAAGCCATGTAATTATATATACATTATTATATACGATGATACTTAATCCAACGGTCAAGTACTACATAAGAATATATTTTGTATTGAAAAAAGAATATCCAACATATGTGTGTAGACACCTGTAGATTTGGGTGGTGTTGTTGGTCATCATACTAGAAATCTTCAGTTCGAACCCAGATAAAATATATGTGAATACCTTTGAGTTACATTCTGTATAAATAAGATGTAAAGAACGTATTGTTTTGAACTGAGCTCACACAAGCGCGTGCACAACACGTGTTCATATTTCTCTAATGATATTGTGTGATAATTTAAATACTTAATAGTAAATATATTGACTGGGGAAGGAAATGTTGACACTTCAAAATGTTTAAAAACTGTTTTTAATTACGATTTTATTAAAGTACAAAAGCATATTTTAAAAATTTATATATTGATTTCCTTTTTTTTTTTTTTGTAATACATATTCAGACTTTTTAATATATATCTTCTTATATAATAAGCATTCAAATATTTCCCTGGGATTCCCATGTTGGAGGTACATCTGCATCATCCCATTCCATGAGCTCTCATTTCTTACAGGCATCTGACCAAAGAGCTCTTTGCTTGTTGTACATGCCTGTTCTGGGCATAAGCTTGTACCATTGCATTCCACTGGTAAACAGGCTCCATGCTTTCTGGACTTCATCGTTTTGTTAGGACACTTCGTCTCTGGTCGGCATTTTATTGAAAATCTCAGACTGCTCGACATGCATACTCCCCGAGCACGAGTAAATGTACATTGGTGGATGCTACTGAATGCTCGGAGATGCTGCTGCATTTACCATACATTTGCACAATGAGATTTGTGAGATATGTATCATGTTGCCAGCCTGCACACCATGAATACAAGTGAAGACAGTAAATTCTCAACACTGTATAATTACACACCTCCCAATGGGTATGCAAGTTGTCTTGGCTATGGTGATTCTCCAGTGGAGTATCCGATGCAGCTTATAGTGGCTGCTACAACAGTTGTAACCAATCCATGTCTCAAATGGAAGCTTGCTGGTGGATCAATGAGACGACATATAGATGCCACATGAAAATTTCAATATATAACTTCACCGAAGAGCTCATCTCATTAGGTACTTGTCAGTCAGTATACACGCAGTACATATATAAAGTTGAAGTGAGAAAGTTTTCAATACTTAGGTGCTCTGTGTTGATATTTCTCATGAATGAAAAACCATTCTTTTGAAATTAATTATGAGATGTATATACAAGCAGATTTAATAGGAGTTGTTAACGCTTCATCTCCATGCAACCCTTTTAATTCTGGAGACGTTCCAGCTCCCTTGTAAATTGGATCCGAGCTGGACACTAGAAGCCAATTGTTAACACTCCCACTCAGGAAGGATCCAGTATCTACATCTCGTCTCAGTGCTGTGTTAATTTCTCTCGATCTAGAGGTTTGGTTATAATATCAGCCATCATCTCCTTTGTGGAAATATACTCCAATGAGATTTTATTACTCTGCACCTGCTCACGTATGAAATGAATCTTGAGTTCAAAGTGCTTCGTTCTTTCATGGAACCTAGGATTCCTTGACAGCTCTATAGCACTCTTGTTATCACAAAATAGCTTGACAGGTCAATGTAGAGGAACTATAATCTGCTTCATAAAGTCTTCAAGTTATAAAGCTTCTTGTACTGCTATTGTAGCCGCTATATACTCAGCTTCAGTGGAGGAAAGAGCTGTGCTAGTTTGTCACTTGCTGCTCCAACTAACAAGACCTCCATCTAAGAAGAACAATTAGCCAAACGTTGATTTCCTTGAGTCTTGGTCGCTAGCCCAATCTGAGTCTGTATAACCAACTAGCTCCATTTCTCTAGCTTGTTCAGCTTGATTGCTACTACTCCCACTGCCTTGGAGAACGTTCTGTTTCTCGTACCTGAAATTATAGTTAGTTGTTCCTCTGAGATATCTAAAAATCCGTTTGATTACAGACAAGTGAGCTTCACTTGGATTTTTTAGAAACTTTGAAACCATGCCTACTGCAAAGGCCAAGTTTGGACGTGTGTGCAAACTGCTAGATAAATGAGACAACCAACAGCTTGCCTGTATGGAATCCTAGCCATAGCACTTTTCTCCTCCTTAGACGTAGGACTTTGCTCAAAGCTCCAATTTCCATTGGTGTTGAAACTGGTTTGTTATTCTGCATGTTGAACTTACATATAATATCTTCAACGTAGTGTGCTTGGGACAACGTCTCTGCTTCTCAGTCTCGCTTGACTTGAATGCCAAGGCAATAAGAGATGCTCCCCATAGCTGAAAGGTCGAACTTTGAGAGAAAACGCTTCTCGAAATGATGTACCAGCTGTAGGCTAGTTGCTGCCATGATGTTATCGTCAACATAAAGTGCCAGAAGAGCGAATGATTCTCCAGCAGAGAAAAAATATATGTTGCCATCAGTTGCAAGCTTGGAGAAGCCGATGTGTTGTAGAAAACTATCGATGTGATGGTACCATGCTCTCGGTGCTTGTTTTAAGCCATACAAGACTTTCTTCAGTCAACAGACCTTGTGCTCAAACCCGCAAACTTCAAAACTTTCGGGTTGAGAGATATACACCTCCTCTTGAAGATCTCCGTGGAGGAAGGCAGTTTTGATGTCAAGCTAGTGAACCTCCAGGTTGAGATGGGCAGCAAGCTGGAGAATAATACGGATGGAGGTCAACTTGGCCACTGGTGAGAAGGTCTCGGAGAAGTCTACTCCGGCTATTTGTGAAAATCCACGGGCAACAAAATGTGCACAATAGCGTACTACCTCACTACCTACATTCAACTTGCACTTGAATATCCACTTGGTGCTCACCTTCTTTTTGTCTGGAGGTAATGTGACTAACTCCCAGACTTGATGCTTGAGCAGCGAGTCGTACTCTTCCTTCATAGTAGCTCTCCACTCTACTACCTCTGTAGACAAGAATGCTTCTTGAACTATTCTCGGTACTGTAGATGAATGTTCAACAGCTCGAAAGTACTTATATTGATTTGACTCTTGAGCTTCATGTGCTTTTTGGGAGAGGTAGTTGACTCGGCCGCTATGAGTGATGGTGTTGAACGGCCTATTAGGATCAGGGACTAGTTGGGAAGCTTGAAATACAGACCCTGCTACCGATACTTCAGTTTCCATTGTCACCGTTGAGTCCGAATCTGCTGCTTCATCAAAGATGCCTAAGAAGCCTGAAGAAATCTCCTCATCTTCTTGATCTAGATTTTCCTCAACGTGTGAAACTTGTATTGGTGATTGTTACCCACATTCCTGCTGCAATTGTTGTCGCTCAGGTGAGAACCGCTCCTCTTGCTCCGGTTGTTGCTGAATTTGAGTTGCCCTAGAATTAACTTCATCCTCGTACAAAAGTATGTGTGCTGGAGTTGAAACTTGAAAGCGGTGTTTGTAGAGCGTCTTCTCATCAAACTTTACATGCAGGCTAATGACAATTGTCCTGGTAGCCATGTTGTAGAGTCGATAAGCTTTGCTCTCTATAGAATAGCCAACCATAACACACTCGACACTCTTGATGTCTAGTTTATGTGCTCCTCTTGTTGTGAGAGGATAGGCCATGCAACCAAACACCTTGAAGTACTTCACGCTTGAGTTCTTGCCACTCCACAACTTACATAGAACCTGTCCAGAAATAGACTCTGAAGGGACTCTATTCCGAATATATGTTGCTGTGGATATTGCTTCTCCCCAAAACATGAGTGGCATACCAGCATGCACCAACATCGTTCTAGCTGCTTCCACTAAGGACTCCATTCTGCTGTGGACTTTCTGGTGCAGTCAACTATTGTTAGATTTCTTGATTACTGCAATAGCTGGTGAACATTTGTGACATGTATTCACCCCCACGATCACTTCTCAGCATTTGAAGGTGACGTTCTTGGAAGTTTTCAACTGAAACCTTGTATGCTTGGAAGTGAGTTAGAACCTCTGACTTCTTCAACATGAGTCTCACAACCACGTATCTGGAGGAGTCATCAACAAATGTCACAAAGTATCTTTTGTGTTGGTGAGTTTGGACGTGAAACGGCCCACAAACATCAGAGTGAACAAGCTGCAAAGGTTTATGGCTTGGTGAAGTCTCAGAGCACCGGGGAAACGAGTTTCTTACTTGTTTTCCAAGAACACATGCTTCACAAAAACCAAGCGTGTCTTTGAGTTCAAGCTCTTTGAGATGCGCTTGTTCTTTCGAGACAACTTTAACACCAGCCTCATGCAAGTGTCCTAGCCTCTCATGCCAGATCTGCATGTCGTTGAGTTGTCTCAGAACTTGGACCATGAGCACTTTTAGGTGGTAGGTCAACAACTTTGTGTTTAACTTGTAGATAGTAGCATATCTTGCACCTAACGCGATCACCTTGCCACTGCACTTATCTTGTATGATGCACTTGTCATTATCTAAGAAGAATGTGAAGCTAGCATCTGCTCCAGCTCCTACAGACAACAACTTGTGTGAGAGAGTCGGGACGTGGTGCATATTGTGGATCTTCCTCCTTTGACCTGAGGCTAATTGCACATGTACTGTGCCAACTCCTAAAACTGGAAGACCATGGTTATCACCTAGACTAACCTCTCGACCTGCTGGGAGATCCTGGTACGTGAGAAAAATACTGCAGTCGTGAGTCATGTGCATGGTTGCGCAACTATGTAGCCACAGTACTTTCTCGTCACCTTTTGAAATTGAAGCATCTCTAACCATTAGAGCTCTTAGTTGACTCGACAGCTTCTTCCTCTTTCCCAGTCCTCGTGGAAATCCAGCTATTCTGTCTTTGCACTCTCTTGAGTAGTGTCCCACACACTTGCAGTAGTTGCACTCACCTTTCTTCTCTCGTGAGTTGGTGTTGCTGACCTTGTAGCTGCCAGCACACTATTACTACCGTTAGCCTTGAAATTGCTACCGGCCTAACTACTCTCTCCTCTCGCACCTGGAGGACTCTTTGTTGGCTTTGTAGAGGAGCCTGCAAAGAGAGCACTTGATGTCACTACTTGCTCAACGAGTTCTTCTGACTCTTCCTCGTTGATTAGTGTAGCTTGCATCTCTGCAAATGTCTTGGATGAATTCTTCAACGTCATCTTTAGCGCTTTATAGTCTGGCCTAGTTAACGCATTGAGAAGCACTGCTCTTTTATCATTCTCGTTCACAATTTCCTTTAGACTTGTTAGTTGAGACAATACCAACTTCATACGTCCGAGAAAGGTTGATGAAGACTCATTTGGTCCCATCTTCAATCCGAACAACTTTGACTTTAAGTCAACTTGTGCTGTATATGCACTTGCTTGGTTTCTAAAGACACCTTGCAATGCTGCCCAGTTTTCTGCAGCGTCTTTGAGAAGATCAAGATGATGGTGATGAAGTTTTCCCAAGCCAATTCCCATGGAAGAAATTGCTTTGTCATTATGAAGTTGCTAGTCATCTTGTTCTGCTAATGTGTCATTCACTGGTTTCTTTTCTATACCTTGGACTATTCAGAAACAGTTATCATGTAGAAAAATGAAGGAAACTTCCTTGGACCAATTCTCAAAGTCGGTACCTGTGAAGATTGGAATGGGAATCGCCTTGTGGCTCATCGTCATCATCTCTTGCGTTGTTAAAGTTGCTGTACGTAACCTCGCTCCGATGCCACGTTGATTTTCTCATGAATGAAAAACCATTCTTTTGAAATTAATTATGAGATGTATATACAAGCAGACTTAAATAGCAAAGATAGGAGCTATTAACGCTTCATCTCCATGCAACCCTTTTAACTCTGGAGACGTTCCAGCTCCCTCATAAATTAGATCCGAGCTGGACACTAGAAGTCGATTGTTAACACTCTGTGTGTGTTGGATCCAATCCAACTCCATCTACAATACCATATGCATGAATCATGTACATTAGATTGTATTCTGTTTTCTTATGTTTATATTCCAGCTGCAAGCTGAGTAGGCGAACTCTTTCAGATGAATTTTGCTTTCTTAAGCAAGATGCTTGGGCTTTTCTATATGGTGCTTGTGTTGTGTGTGTGTGTGTGTGTGTGTGTGTGAGTGAGAGAGAGAGAGAGAGAGAGTTATGTTGGATATACTTACGAGTGTACAAGTATAATACTCATATTCACACACAAGCATGCAATCTCAAACTAATATTACACGTACTTATATTGTGCTGGTATGGATTATTATGCAATATTTATTGTCAAGTGTATTAAGGAGATGATTATAACCCGTTTTCTTTTACAGGTAGTTGAAGATGGCAATTGCGTTTTATGTATTGAAGGCATTGCTGGCTTTGGTCCGTAACCAGCTTTCCTTTGGCCAGTTAAATGCAGAGGCTTATTCCTAACATATATATATATATATATATATATATATATGGACATACTTGTTTATAACATGAGAGAGAGAGAGAGAGAGAGAGTTCAAGAAGATTGTAAAACATATTCATCGGCTGGTTTATTCACTGGAATCGCAAACTCTTCGTGAGTTTGTATAATTATGAAAATATTGCGATATATAACTCATAGCTAACTAATTAATTAATTGTTTTAAATATCAATATATTTTCTTAATAATAATAGTAATATTTTGAATCTCTGTTTCTTTAGTGTGATTATAATTTTCTCAATCTGTAACTTCATAACTTAACCTTTAACATCTACCTAAGATATTTAATTTTTAATCTGTATTTATTAATATAAATGTATTATGTTGCATAGCACAGGCAGTTTACATAAAGTCAACACACACACATACACACAGAGGGTTATATGCAATTGTATCTGTATATATAAACACACAGAATAGTTAAACGGATAATATACATGTATAATATATATATATTATATATATATATATATATATATAATATATATATATATATATTATATTATATATATATATATATATATATATATATTATATAGATATTTGTATACGTATTGTACGTGTATATATATTTGCACACTGTAAAAGTTGTAACTATTAACCATCCTCTGCAAAGTGTTTATATATAGACACGTTATAAGTTACATAGTTAGCTTATTGCATGTCAATATTAGAGATCGCATTTATATATGTTACATTTAGTATTATACATAAAATACTAAATACGTATAGAATTTATATAAAAGTATTAAATAAACTATTTAAAAAGCAAAATTTAGATTATTTTGTATTACTTATATGTTTTTGTTAAATATATATTTATATTTTATATAAATTTATATTGTTTATTACTTATGCATATATAAATGCTTATTTTAAAAACTTAGTTTTATTTTTTGGAACACCTAAGAGTAGTCATAATTTTAAAAAATGCTAACTCAAAATTAAATACAGATACAAATAGTGCACATAAAATTATATATGATTTATAATACATGGGTAGTTTGTTATGGAATGCTTGAATATCTTGTTGCTTATTAAGCATTTAATATATATGTGTTTGTAATATATAATTGTGTTGAGTCAATCTGATCAGACATTACATTAAATAATAGATTTATTTGATTTATTATTATTGTTGTACTGTATATATATATTAATGTTAATTAACTAAAATAGAATATTTTAATAGTATTACAATTGTTAAAAATAATATCTTACTAATGTCCTTGAAAATAATTGAAAAATTAATTGGATGTTTTAAAATTTATTTTTGTCTTATATTTCAACACGTGGCCTCACATGAATGCAAATGTTAAATTTTCACTGTGTAAAATGTGTTTGTGTGTTAAAATGAAACGGTTCGAAACATGTGTACTCAAAATATGTTATATAATGTATAAGTCTGATGAATATATGGGATAATAATAATTTACTCTTAAATTTTAATATAGATAAATATATAAATAGATATATATATAGTTACATAATTTGATATTTAATGTATGGTTTAAGTTTTATTCAGTACATTGCTTATGTATTAATTGCAGAAGAAACGTTTTACAATTAAATTTTGAATATGTATATACTATGAAATCTACGTGTATGTACGAATTAAATTACATTTATGTGTGTATGACATAAAATTCTGTTTAAAACATAATAATTGTATAAATAATATACTAATAATAACTTCGTTTCAAAGTAAAAAATATATATATACACATATTATAAATATATAAATATATACATTATATACAATAAGTGGAACAATTTCTATGTATATTCTTAGAATATACTTGTTGCTAATAATAGGATAAGAGTCTTAGGCCCACTTTCTACTAGCGGGTGGTTAATTGCCTCAACCAATCAAAATAAAAGAAATTATTTATTCTACCATGGGTTTGGTTTTCCACTTGCTAGTTATTTATAATTTATAATCTACATGGCACTTACGTGGCACCTATGTGGCGTCTACATGGCTTTTTCGGTGATAGCCTAATAACCGAGCAATTTTGCCCGTTTGTATGGCTACCGGGCATAATTGAATCACACGTGTATCAAGATTAATGAAATTAGGTTTTACTTTTTTTAGATTTCAAAAAGATCGATGCAAAACAAATAAATTAAAACTTTAAAATAAAAAGCAATCGTGAGATTTAGCAAAATATCACTCATTTACATGTATGTGTAATATATATATGTTTATAATAATCGATTAAATAAAAATTATGCACTACTAATTTATTTTTTAATTTAATTAACCACTCTAATGAAAAAGCACAGTGGTAGTAATAATTAATGATGTGGCATTATTTTAATTTACCACTTGCTAAATAACCATCCGCTAGTGGAAAGTGGGCCTTAGAATTCCACGAGGTCATGCCCATGCACACGTATATATAATATATTATATATAATAAATCAAATTCTTAAATTTGATGGATTTACAATATTTAACATAATATAAATTCATCATTGAAAAAGTTTACCGTTTCACTTAAGTTCTGGGTGTTATACAAATATTTGTAGTTTATTCTAAATTAAAGCTTAATAAAATAATAATAAAAATAATTATTAATATACTTCATTTAGCCTCGTTTAAATAAAGCATAATGGTCTAGCTGAGTACACGTGGATTAAGTTGTGTTCAAGTTGAAGGTTAATAAAAAAATATTTATATATTCTTAATGCATATATATATGTTCGTAAGCTAAATTATAATCTTTGGATACATATCTTCAACTTTATACAAAATATATTTTTCTCATTTCATAAATTACATTAAAACTTATAAAATTTTAAAATTTTATTAATTCAATTGATTATTGTGATATATAATACCTCCAAAATTACATGTAAGAATTGTTAAGCATCTTATATATATATATATACATACATATTAGAATGAATATACTCTCTTCATTCGTCTTAAGTAGTTTATATTGAATAACTATGCACACTTAAGCATTGTCCATTTGCATGTTTGTATGTGACGTGCCTCAGAAGACGATGGTCTCTGAAAAATCAACAAAAGAAACTCAGCTCTGATACACGACGATATATAAACATAATTTATGTATTTGCTAGCATATCCATTTGCGGGTCAGTGTGTGTATGTATATACATATACATATATATTTGTAAAGATGTATATATACCTCAGTCTCTTATATATATACGACTGTGTGGAATGTACTAAATGTTTAAGTTAATGTTCATTACATGAACATGACACATGGGATCTAGTTGCTTATTGATTAAAAAGTCCGAATACATAAAAAATAAAACTACATGGCAAATAACTTAAATAACTAAATTAGGAAAGCTTAACATTATTCATAGTATGTAAGTATTGTATCTATATATCTATATCTATATATATATATATATATAGAGAGAGAGAGAGAGAGAGAGAGAGTTTTGTTCACAGAGCCCAAGAACTATAAGATCTTCTAAAGTAGTTGACGGATGCAAATGTGCTGCACAGATATATGTATTATACATATCTATGCTAAAAACCTAAATAACAATACGTAAAATAAATATACGCATGTATATAAGTGTGTGTATGTTTGTGTACACACACACATATATACATATACTCACAACGTCACGGAGCTCTTGTTCAAGTAAGACACCAGATCAAATGCATCCAAACCTTGGATGCTCCGTGTCGATACGACCCCATTTAGCATCTGGGACCAATATCTGGCCACCTGTTAATAAAATCAATAAATAATTAAATAAATAAATTGATATAATAATATACCTGTTTTTTCTCCAGTTCCCTCTGGGTACCTGTGCTCACCCATAGTTTGTGTTCCTCAACCGCTTTCTATAAATTTCACAGTTACACACACGTGTGTGTGTGTGTGTGTGTGAGGGAGAGGGAGAGAGGGAGAGGAGAGAGAGAGGGTCCACAGTTAAGATTTGTGTGTGTATATATATATCAAGGGTTTAGCCATCCCAAAAGTTTGTTAAACGACCTCCAGAGGAGGAATATTTTAAGAGTACCAGTTCTCCAAGATGCTGGAATCTATGGAGATACTAGAATCTCGGCTGGAATATACGGACAGCAGAATGAGGTTTCTTCTGGCATTCATCATCCTTTTTATATATATGTATATTAAATCGTCAAATAAATTAAAATATACAGATGCAAGAAACTACATTTAAATTATATATATCGAAAATATGTTTGGGTTTCGCATTTATTTTAATATAAATAAAAAACAAGCGTAAGTTTATATATATATATATATATATATATATAACTTGTATATATGAATGAAGTACACACACACGCGTGTATATATACATGTATGTATACATATGCAAATGATATACAACGCATGTTGCACATATATCAAATGTGATATATGCGCAGAGAGAGAGATGTACATCGGCATAGGACGTACATATAAAGAGAGGAAGATTCTGATACATATATGCATGTAATACACACACATACGCAACATGTATATATTTATAAACATACATATGAACACACATATAACAATATATAATATATAATATATATATATATCGGCGATAAGTATATATAGCTGAATCACACACACACACACACACACACACACACACACACACCTCGATCGGACATACTCCATTAATAGCAGCCGCAATATCCAGCTCAACTAGCTATCCTCCTTCCCGTCTTCTAAACCCACCGTGTTCACACCTGCAGCCACCGAGGAATCCAATATTCCCTTTAGGATTCCAGCATCATTCCCAAGTTTTTGATTCTGATTGTGTAGCCTCGGAAATGCAGTGCTTGTGTGTTCTGTGGGGATTCGGAAACTGTTGGGAATGCATGGGATTTGTGGGAGTGATGCCCTTTGACCCCTGTTTTGTTTAGGGCAGAGTTTAAAATTAATATATTAAATTTATAATGACCCTCTAGTTTTATATAATTCTCAAAATGATCCTCTAGTTTTATATAATTCTCAAACTGACCCTCTAAATTTATATAATTATCAAACTGACCTTTTAGTTTTATATAATTTTCAAATTGGCCTTGAGTCTCAAATTTACCAAAATATATAACACAAATGATAAATATATTGTTTAATGTTTAAAATATATAACATTGCATGTGTGTGTATTATTAACTCAAGGCCAATTGAGGGTCAGTTTGATAATTTTCCCTATGTTATATTATAAATTTATAAAATTACCTGTTAAATAATTAGTAAAGATTTTATTATAAATTGATGATAAGATTTCGAAATTGTATGAGCTATTCACCTTGATAAAATTAGTAAATTTAGTAATGAATAATTTATTAAGAAATATTAAAAATTTAAAAGTCATTAAATATCTTTAAAAAATTGAGTTACTATTTTTGATAGTTATTTTATAAAGAAAACTAGAGTTTATATGTAAATTTTGCAGTTTAAATTCTTATATTTCCAAAAATATATATAAACTTAGAAATTTTTGGCCAATGCTAATTACTAATAATTCACAATTAAACTTGAACTCCCTTGTGGATTAACTAGCTGTGAGAATGAAACGCTAGAAGAAGCATCGCGTGGCTCTGAATACGCCACGTGGATGCTGCCCTGTCGTTC
This sequence comes from Selaginella tamariscina, assembly GCA_003024785.1. Classification (NCBI taxonomy): domain Eukaryota; kingdom Viridiplantae; phylum Streptophyta; class Lycopodiopsida; order Selaginellales; family Selaginellaceae; genus Selaginella; species Selaginella tamariscina. The sequence goes on along the minus strand of PUQB01000030.1, from coordinate 336,428 downwards.
ATCACTATACTTCTACTACCATTTTCCATATGTACTCATGTAGCTGCAAAAAATTATAATAAAACTAAGAATCACATTGAGTAACCTTTGTATGGTAGTAGCACAATCTAAACATATTAATGAGTATATTGGGTAAAAGAACTTAAAATATTAATTATAATATTTTTTTGACTAATTAAATTTAAGATAATGTTGGACTAATTTTGAAAATTAATTAAACAAATCACATGCTAATTTAAAAACATGTGTCTCAAACAGTATGCCTCGTCCTCACTAGTACAGTAAGATTGACAATGTCCAATGCCAAAAAATCATTAAATTCATTTTTAACGAATTGCTAAATGTTTAGGTTTTTCTTATGTAGTATTGCCCAATTCTTTAAAATTGATGGAACCATGACCATCAAACATCGTGGTCGGAATCAATATCCTCTTCTTAATTAAGACCACATCAACTGGATTGTGTAAGAATTTGATTAAAACCCCAACCTTTCCATTGCAGAGACTTCGCACTTGCTTGAACAATGCTTTAAAATTTTCCTTGCTCTGTTTCCATGATTGTTATCTTAAGCTGTACGTCACCAAGCTGGGTACACTCTCGAGCTTATGCGATATGAACCCGAAGATTACAATAGTAATGAGCGCATCAAGCAGCATATGTAATGGACACAATCATTTTTGGATATGGGTGGGAGCATGATGAAAACCGTTTATGTGGATGAAGTTAGTTCAATCTTCATTTGACTTGTCGATTTGCTGTGTTACGACCGTATAACGAATCAAAAATATTCCTCAAAAAGGTATAAGCTAGAATATTCCAAAAGAGTTATACCTAGATCTAAGAGAGAATTAAGGGCACACTATTATTGGAAGCCTTTCTTGAAGAGCAGCGTGTGGAGACTAGAGACAGCTCGGGGAGGTCGGGTGGTTTTGTGAGGGTCTCTAGTTTGTACGTAGTGGTGCCTAACAATTGGTATCGGAGCAAGGTTTGAGATGAGTGCCTGGTGGGAAGGGATAATACCACCTGTGTGTGGAGACGTTGGACATTAAAAGGCAAATTGTCCAAGGAGAAGCAAGCCCAAGGGCAAAAATTTTAATAACAACAAGGACAAGTAGACGCCTAAGAAGCTGGAGCGTGGAGAGGAGCACAAAGGAGACTTCTCTAAACCACAAGATAAATTTCTATTTGTTCTTGCTTAATAGGTAAACTACATGGCACGGGAGGAGCCACACACACGTGCTATTGTGGTGGAGGGACGACTTGGTGAGCGTCCAGTGCGAGTCCTTGTGGATAGCATGAGTAGCGATAACTTTGTGTCAACAAAGTTAATGGAGGAGTGCAGCTTGCCCACGAAGACTGTGCCTCAATACGAATTTGAGGGCTCAGCTATCACACAAAGCTACATTGCTTGTGTGGAGGAGTTATAGCTGGAGGTTGGCAAAACCCAGTTGGTGGAGCTGCGCGAAGAGCCTCAATACGAGATTGAGGGCTCAGCTATCACACAGAGCTACAATGCTTGTGTGGAGGAGTTACAACTGTAGGTTGGCAAAACCCAGTTGGTGGAGCTGAACGAAGAATGTGCCTCAATACGAGATTGAGGGCTTAGTTGTCACATAGAGCTAAATTGCTTATGTGGAGGAGTTACAGCTAGAGGTTGGCAAAACCCAGCTGGTGGAGATTTTCTTTCTTGCGAAGCTAGTGCGTGTGGATCCTAAGATCTAGTGGAGCATCAAGCATATGAAGCTTGAGTATAGTAAAGTGAAAGACACTTGGTTTGGAACAAAGCTTGAGTCCCCAAACAAGTTCTTTTACTGTCACCTTGAGCAAAGCTGTTGTGTGAGGAGTTTGCTGACGTCTTCCCTCCTGAGCTACCTCATGGCTACCACATGCAAGAGGTGTGGAGCTGGAATAGGGTACGAAAGCCATTTACCGTAAGCCATTCCGACTGAGCCATGCTAAGGAGCAAGAGGTTAAGAGACAAGTGATGGAGCTATTGGAATATGGCTTCATACAACTGAGCAAGTCTCCATTTGGTGCACCAGTATTGCTTGTCAGGAAGAAAAATGGCACCATGAGGATGTGCATAACTACAAAGCTCTCAACAAGTAAACAGTGAAGGACAGGATGCCCATGCCACGTGTGGATACTATCATGGATCATCTCGGTGGAGCCAGAGTGTTCACCAAGATAGACTTGCGTAGCGGGTATCATCAGATTGCTGTGAAGGAGGCAATATCTACAAAACTGCTTTCAACACTAGCTTCGGGCATTTTGAGTTCACTGTTATGCCGTTTGGCTTAACAAATGCCCCAGCCACATTCACTCGGTTGATGACTGAGGTGTTTGGTGACTACTTGCATGATTTTGTGGAGATCTTCCTCGACGATATTCTTATTTACAGTAAGAATATGAAGGAGCATGTGGAGCATTTGCGGAGAGTTCTTCAATTGCTGAGGGAGAACAAGCTCTATGCAAAGAAGAGCAAATGTGCATTTGCTCAGTGCGAAGTGGAGTATTTGGGTCACATTGTGACGCCAAGTGGAGTGAAGACTGATCCACAGAAGGTGGCAGTGGTGGAGCAATGGCCAGTTCCTAGCAATGCACAAGAGTTACGGAGTTTCTTGGGCATGGCTGGTTATTACCGGCGGTATGTCAAGGATTATGCCAAGAAAGCTTCTCCGTTAACTAGGTTGCTAAGGAAGGACGTTCCCTTTGCATGGAGTGCTTCAGAAGAGCAGTTTCCAAGCTTTGAAACAAGCTTTGGTACGTGCACCAGTTTTATGTATTGCAGATCCCTCTAAGCCTTATGAGGTATCGTGTGATGCAAGTGGAGTGGCCATTGGAGCTGTACTTATGCAAGAGGGAAGGCCTATTGCTTATGAGAGTCGTACTTTGAATCCTGCAGAGCAACGGTACTCAACGTATGAGCAAGAACTACTGGCTATTGTTAATGCATTACGAGTTTGGAGGCACTATCTTTATGGTGCAAGTTTCAAGGTGTTTACAGATCACAAGCCTTTGGTGTATCTGTTCACACAGAAAGAGTTAAACTCTCGGCAAGCTCGCTGGATGGTTAAGCTCATGGAGTTTGGCGAATTTCCTATTGAGCATCGCGCAGGAAAGACTAACGTGGTGGCAGATGCTTTGTCACGCGTTAGGAGAGCCACAGTAGTGGGAGAATTCCAAACACGCTTATGTAATGCATTAACAAGGACGGTCAGTGAGTTTAGCCAAGTAGTTCAACATGCTCAAGCACAAGACGCCGAGGTGCAGGAGCTCAAAGGACAGCTAGAGCCACCATTCTCATTTCAGGATGGGGTTTTGTACTACAATGGCCGTGTGTACCTTCCTGTGTGGACCATTTGATCAACCAGGTACTATATTTTCATCATGATCGCCCGGAGGCTGGTCATTTTGGGGGGAGGAAAACGTATGAGTTGATCAAGAGGAGGTTCTACTGGAGGAATATGAAAGCTGATATCATAGAGTACTGCAGGACTTGTGACAAGTGTCAGCAAGTAAAGGTGCCCAGGGAGAAACCAGGTGGGCTATTAGTACCATTGCCTATTCCAGACAGGCGATGGGGCAGTATCTCTATGGACTTTGTCACCCATTTGCCAAGGACACAGAGGCAGAATGAACAGGTGTGGGTCATTTGTGACAGTTTGTCAAGTTAGTTCCCTTGGGGAAGAATGTGAATGCATCCGAGCTGGCTACGATGTATTTACAACATGTATTTCCTATCCACGGATTTCCAGATGATATTGTAAGTGATAGGGACTCCAAGTTCACTTCTAGCTTTTGGAGAGGCTTTTCTAAGTGCATAGAAGTGAAGCTTAAGCTGTGTAGAGAGATCATCCCGAAACAGATGGGCAAACAGAGAGGGTGAACCAAGTTCTGGAAGATATGCTAAGGTGCACTATTAACCAGAAGGAAGGCCAGTGGGATAAGTATATTCCATTACTCGAGTTTGCTTATAATAACAGCCAGCACAGTGGCATTGGAATGAGTCCATACTATGCTATGTTTGGACGACATCCCAAGACAGCTTTTGAGCTGGTTTAGCAAGTAAGAAGGCTCAAGGCAACATGGATGAGGAAGCTAAAGATCTGAGTGTTGAACTTGAAAACATTCAGAGTTTGTGCAAGAAGAACTTACAAGCAGCTCAGAGCCGAGCTATCAAGTTTGCTAATGAGCACAGAAGCTTCCGAGAGTTCCAGGTGGGGATTATGTATATCTCCGAGTGGTATTTGCCACACATGTAAGGCGGAACACAGTTGTGGCCTTACGGAAGGGACGCAATGATAAGTTGTCTCCCAGGTACTCAGGTCCTTATGAGATTCTGGAGCGTATCGGTAAGGTGGCATATCGATTACGGCTGCCAGAAGGAGTGAGGGTGCACCCAGTGTTTCATGTTAGCCAGTTAAAGAGAGTACTCACAAGGAACGAGTCCCGGGTAGATTCTTTGTGGATGTACGAGGCTAATGATACAGGACCAGTTGAGTACCCCTTGAGGACAAGGACTTGCTAATGGGGGGAGGATTGTTAGACCCGTATAACGAATCAAAAATATTCCCCAAAAGGTATAAGCTAGAATATTCCAAAGAGCTATACCTAGATCTAAGAGAATTAAGGGCACACTATTATTGGAAGCCTTTCTTGGAGAGCAGCGTGTGGAGACTAGAGACAGCTCGGGGAGGTCGGGTGGTTTTGTGAGGGTCTCTAGTTTGTACGTAGTGGTGCCTAACAACCTGAGGGGAGAAGGGGTTTCTGGAGCGTCCTACTTAGTTAGTGAGGATGCAATGTTTCCATGGTAGTGGCAATAACAAGGGAAGGTATGATTGCATGAGACATCATGTTATGACCCATATAACGAATCAAAGAATATTCCCTAAAAAGGTATAAGCTAGAATATTCCTAGGGAGCTATACCTAGATCTAAGGAAGAATTAAGGGCACACTATTATTGGAAGCCTTTCTTGGAGAGCAGCGTGTGGAGACTAGAGACAGCTCGGGGAGGTCGGGTGGTATTGTGAGGGTCTCTAGATTGTACGTAGAGGTGCCTAACAATTTGGTATCGGAGGGAGGTTCGAGATGAGTGACCGGTGGGAAGGAGAAGACAACACCAATGAGGAGTGGACGAACCAGGAAATCGTGCTCGAATTATACGCTATGGCGAAGGATTCCAAGCAATTTCAAGAGTACGTGACTGGTTCCTTGGAGGTGATTCGTGAGCGGTTGGATACTATTGAAGATCAACTTGCTCAAGGAACCATGACTGGTAAGAGCAGGGTGCTAGATCGTCTTCGCGTTCCACCTTTTACCGGTAAAGAATCTGCGGATGAGGCTATGAGTTGGCTTGAGATAGCAGCGAACTTGCTCACTGCACAGGGAGTAACTACCGAGCAGGCTATGATAGCTGTATCAGTAGCCTTGAAGGATAAAGCTGCGAAGTGGTGGACACGCATTCGAAATCAGCGCCAGTTAGCTCACCAGGAGATGATTGCAACTTGGGAGGAGTTCTCTGAGCTATTTAAGAAGGAGTATGCTCCTCGATTCGATGTGTCTCATGCAAGGCGTGAATTGCGACATTTAGAGCAAGGGAAGATGACCTTGGACGATTACATTGAGAAATTGAGTCAATTACTTTGCCGTGTACCTGACGTGTCTGTCAACCAGCAGAAGGATTATTTTGTAGATGGGCTGCGAAGTGCTAACTTGCGTAGACATCTTAACTCGGTAATTCAGTCCAAGACTTTAGAGGAGCTGTTCGAATATGCTCGCTTGCTAAATGAGGAGGATAAGGTGTTTAAGGAGAATGAACGACATGGCAAGAAGCGTGGTAGGAGCACCTCTCCAAGTCCTCGTGAGCACCAGGAGTATAGAGGGAATAGCCATCGTGCTAGGCCGAAGTCCAAGCTGGTAGCTTCTAGTTCTTATCGCACCGACAACCGGCCTAAGAAGATTGTCAAGGTGTTTGATAGTGAACGTTGCCACCTGTGTGGTGAGGTGGGACACTGGAAGGCCAATTGTCCCAGGAGGAACAAGCCCAAGGGCAAGGGGTTCAATGGTGACAAGGACAAGGAGACACCTAAGAAGCTTCAGGAGATGGGCGTGGAGAGGAACACAAGGGAGATAGTTCTAAACCACGAGGTAAATTTTTTGTCTGTTCTTGCTCGACAGGTAAACTGCATGGCACGGGAGGAGCCACACACACGTGCTATTGTGGTGGAGGACGACTTGGTGAACGTCCAGTGCGAATCCTCTTGGATAGCGGAAGTAGCGATAACTTTGTATCAGCAAAGTTAGTGCAGGAGTGCAGCTTGCCCATGAAGACTGGCCCAATACGAGATTGAGGGCTCAGCTACTGTCACACAGAGCTGGAATGCTTGTGTGGAGGAGTTACAGCTGACGGTTGGCAAAACTCAGCTGGTGGAGACTTTCTTCTTGCGGAGCTAGCGCGTGTGGACCTCATCCTTGGGATGAGCTGGCTGGAGCGTGTGGATCCTGAGATCAAGTGGAGCATCAAGCGAGTGAAGCTTGAGTACAGTGGAGTGAAAGACACTTGGTTTGGAACAAGGCTTGAGTCTCCAAACAAGTATCTTTCTGCTATGTCTTTGAAGAAATATCTCCGTAATAAAGAAGATCAAGTCTTTCTGATGTATATACGTGAGTTAGATTCTTCTAATGTCACATTGGGCGAGGCTGCTGTGCAAGTTGTCCTTGAGGAATTTGCTGATGTCTTCCCTCCTGAGCTACCTCATGGCTTACCACCTGCAAGAGGTGTGGAGCATGAGATTGTGTTGGAACAGGGTACGAAAGCTATTTACCGTAAGCCGTTCCGACTGAGCCATGCTGAGGAGCAAGAGGTTAAGAGACAAGTGATGGAGCTATTGGAATATGGCTTCATACAACCGAGCAAGTCTCCATTTGGTGCACCAGTATTGCTTGTCAGGAAGAAGGATGGCACCATGAGGATGGTGCATAGACTACAGAGCTCTCAACAAGCAAACAGTGAAGGACAGGATGCCCATGCCACGTGTGGATACTATCATGGATCATCTCGGTGGAGCCAGAGTGTTCACCAAGATAGACTTGCGTAGCGGTATCATCAGATTGCTGTGAAGGAGGCAGATATCTACAAAGACTGCTTTCAACACTAGCTTCGGGCATTTTGAGTTCACTGTTATGCCATTTGGCTTAACAAATGCCCAGCCACATTCACTCGGTGATGACTGAGGTGTTTGGTGGACTACTTGCATGACTTTGTGGAGATCTTCCTCGACGATATTCTTATTTACAGTAAGAATATGAAGGAGCATGTGGAGCATTTGCGGAGAGTTCTTCAATTGCTGAGGAAGAACAAGCTCTATGCAAAGAAGAGCAAATGTGCATTTGCTCAGTGCGAAGTGGAGTATTTGGGTCACATTGTGACGCCAAGTGGAGTGAAGACTGATCCACAGAAGGTGGCAGTGGTGGAGCAATGGCCAGTTCCTAGCAATGCACAAGAGTTACGGAGTTTCTTGGGCATGGCTGGTTATTACCGGCGGTATGTCAAGGATTATGCCAAGAAAGCTTCTCCGTTAACTAGGTTGCTAAGGAAGGACGTTCCCTTTGCATGGAGTGCTTCAGAGGAGAGCAGTTTCCAAGCTTTGAAACAAGCTTTGGTACGTGCACCAGTTTTATGTATTGCAGATCCCTCTAAGCCTTATGAGGTATCGTGTGATGCAAGTGGAGTGGCCATTGGAGCTGTACTTATGCAAGAGGGAAGGCCTATTGCTTATGAGAGTCGTACTTTGAATCCTGCAGAGCAACGGTACTCAACGTATGAGCAAGAACTACTGGCTATTGTTAATGCATTACGAGTTTGGAGGCACTATCTTTATGGTGCAAGTTTCAAGGTGTTTACAGATCACAAGCCTTTGGTGTATCTGTTCACACAGAAAGAGTTAAACTCTCGGCAAGCTCGCTGGATGGTTAAGCTCATGGAGTTTGGCGAATTTCCTATTGAGCATCGCGCAGGAAAGACTAACGTGGTGGCAGATGCTTTGTCACGCGTTAGGAGAGCCACAGTAGTGGGAGAATTCCAAACACGCTTATGTAATGCATTAACAAGGACGGTCAGTGAGTTTAGCCAAGTAGTTCAACATGCTCAAGCACAAGACGCCGAGGTGCAGGAGCTCAAAGGACAGCTAGAGCCACCATTCTCATTTCAGGATGGGGTTTTGTACTACAATGGCCGTGTGTACCTTCCTCGTGTGGACCATTTGATCAACCAGGTACTATATTTTCATCATGATCGCCCGGAGGCTGGTCATTTTGGGGGGAGGAAAACGTATGAGTTGATCAAGAGGAGGTTCTACTGGAGGAATATGAAAGCTGATATCATAGAGTACTGCAGGACTTGTGACAAGTGTCAGCAAGTAAAGGTGCCCAGGGAGAAACCAGGTGGGCTATTAGTACCATTGCCTATTCCAGACAGGCGATGGGGCAGTATCTCTATGGACTTTGTCACCCATTTGCCAAGGACACAGAGGCAGAATGAACAGGTGTGGGTCATTGTGGACAGGTTGACAAAGTTTGTCAAGTTAGTTCCCTTGGGGAAGAATGTGAATGCATCCGAGCTAGCTACGATGTATTTACAACATGTATTTCCTATCCACGGATTTCCAGATGATATTGTAAGTGATAGGGACTCCAAGTTCACTTCTAGCTTTTGGAGAGGCTTTTCTAAGTGCATAGAAGTGAAGCTTAAGCTGTGTAGCGGAGATCATCCCGAAACAGATGGGCAAACAGAGAGGGTGAACCAAGTTCTGGAAGATATGCTAAGGTGCACTATTAACCAGAAGGAAGGTCAGTGGGATAAGTATATTCCATTACTCGAGTTTGCTTATAATAACAGCCAGCACAGTGGCATTGGAATGAGTCCATACTATGCTATGTTTGGACGACATCCCAAGACAGCTTTTGAGCTCGGTTTAGCAAGTAAGAAGGCTCAAGGCAACATGGATGAGGAAGCTAAAGATCTGAGTGTTGAACTTGAAAACATTCAGAGTTTGTGCAAGAAGAACTTACAAGCAGCTCAGAGCCGAGCTATCAAGTTTGCTAATGAGCACAGAAGCTTCCGAGAGTTCCAGGTGGGGATTATGTATATCTCCGAGTGGTATTTGCCACACATGTAAGGCGGAACACAGTTGTGGCCTTACGGAAGGGACGCAATGATAAGTTGTCTCCCAGGTACTCAGGTCCTTATGAGATTCTGGAGCGTATCGGTAAGGTGGCATATCGACTACGGCTGCCAGAAGGAGTGAGGGTGCACCCAGTGTTTCACGTTAGCCAGTTAAGAGAGTACTCACAAGGAACGAGTCCGGGTAGATTCTTTGTGGATGTACGAGGCTAATGATACAGGACCAATTGAGTAAGTTATACTGCCCTTGAGGACAAGGACTTGCTAATGGGGGGAGGATTGTTATGACCCATATAACGAATCAAAGAATATTCCCCAGAAAGGTATAAGCTAGAATATTCCTAAGGAGCTATACCTAGATCTAAGGAAGAATTAAGGGCACACTATTATTGGAAGCCTTTCTTGGAGAGCAGCGTGTGGAGACTAGAGACAGCTCGGGGGAGGTCGGGTGGTATTGTGAGGGTCTCTAGATTGTACGTAGAGGTGCCTAACACATCAGGCTTGGTGCATTCAATGCAGACTGCTATCTTGAATTCATCCAAAACCACTCTTGCCTATGTTGCAACCTCCTCGTTTCATCATCATGGATAATTTCAATTCCATAGAAGTCTTGCTGTCAGAGATGTTATTCAAACTCTTGTTGCTATGAATCCAGAAATGTGGATGAGGAAAGTTAATTGGAACTTCGGGAAAGCTAATCGTGTAGAACCTCCAGGACGTTTTTATACATAGTTATATTGTGAAATTGTTCCTTTCTAATGTTGAATTTAGTTTTATTTATGTTAGAATTGTTCAAGTCCATTTTGAAATTATTTTAATTATGTTAAAATTCATTTAACATAGTGTGGAAATTAATTAGTCAAAGGGATAATAACTATATGTTAACGGTGTTAAGTAAGATTTAGGGTAACTATTACAATACTTAATGCCATATATAACTAACATTCCCCCTATAACTGAACTATCTTAGATGAAAAACTCCTTTACACAACTCCCCCTTACAGCTCAAGTATCCACATGAATCGACACTTGGTTAGCAATGGTCAACACTAAGTCAACGGGCAATAATTTATTAACAGTGAGTGACTATCTTGGTTCAAGATGATGAAGATATTGTAAAGGGGAGTTGTATAAAAAAGTTTTTAATTTCACTTTAGTTTGAAACACGGTGTTGAAAATGAAAAAAAAATTGTAAGGGGAATTGCATAAGGGAGTTTTTCACTTTTATTTTAATTCAAGAGACATATTCAAGACGAGGAAGACATTCAAGTGACCAAGTATCAAAAACATTGACCGTTGACCATTGTTGACTGGCCAAATATGATTTTAACTTGCTCATCTTTGATCATTATTGCTTTTATGACCACTAACACAACGGAGGTTAGAACAATATCTATACTTATTATAATACTTATTGAAAAAACTCTTACAAATCTTTAATATTACCCATTGTTAATCCAATGTACCTAAATTCACTTTAATAAAAAATTTAGCTTTTGCAAAATAAGGTTTATAAAACTAACCTTATCAAAATTAAAAATCAAAAATTATTTCAAAACATATCTCTCTTACTTACTTTCTTTTATTTTATTTACTTTTCTTTAAATAAACTTTATTTATATAAAATAATATGGCCTCCTCAACCAGAAATTTAAAACTTCTTTAGTTATGAAAAGCCTGCTCAACTTAATAAAGTTTAAGAATTGTTAAAGACTTCCTCAACCAAATATTAAGCCTTCACTAAAATTCTTAAGGCTTACTCATCCATATATTAAACCTCTTTTACTAGAATTCTTAAGGCTTCCTCAGTTTATATTTATAGCTTCCTTTATGTAAAGCCTCTTTGACTTAATAAATTTATATAAAACTTACTTTTAAGATATTTACAATTTTGACAAATGAGCCTAAAGTACATAAATTCCTTGTATAACAAAAAAGCCATGCTTTGGTGCAACATAAACATATTAAAATTAAAAAAAAAAATTGACATACTTTCATAGCTTAAATCTACAAGGCTTCAATACCATGTTAACAACTTAAGTATATACATATGTCAATATATTATATAAGAGAGATAGTAAGATTCATCAAAAAAGTAAAAGATCCTTACAATTAAATTTAACTATTTGTTTTCTCTTTCTCACACACACAATAATTAATTGTGAAAAATTTCCTGTTACAAAGTAATAGTAGAGTAATAGTAGAGTGATTGTTACTTATAAGATGTTTTAGGTAAGGTATATGTGCACTATACTCAAGTTGTATGGAGAAACTCAAGGTTATTAATGTTAAATCTAACTCCAAACTTTTTTTTAACTAAAAATTCATATATATAAAATCAGCCTTTACATTTCTTTGTGGATGGGCCTAGATCTGAGGTGGCGGGATTTCCAGTCATTTGTAATATGTTTATGTTTATTAAACATATAAGTGTACATTTAAAAATATTTTGCTTTTATATAATATTTTCTAGTAAAAGAGACTTGGAGTTAGATTTAACATTTGAACTTCTTATAATAAATATACGATATGCCCTTAATGACTTTTGCGTTTCAGCAACATGTAGGTACCAAATGTGTTCCTAGTTTACCATGCCCATGATATAAAAAAAGCTTTGTGTAATGCAGGAGACTTAAATGTTACAACTTAAGTTAGTGTATGTGATAAGTTAACTAACCCACTCTCAAGTTAGTATATTTATGTGATAATTTTTCGTGAACTTAACTTTCTCAAGTTAGTGTGTTCATGTGAGCACTTAACCTTTTCACTCTCTTTATAATATGTTTAAAAAATCCTACAATTTAAATTAACTCTCTTTATAACTCTTCATTAAGTTATTATGTGTATATGATAATTTGATTTTTTTTTTCTAAGTTATTATGTATGTGATAATTTCACTTTCTCCTCAACTTACTATTATTACTATGCATTTGTAATAAGACATGGAATCTCTTTTTTGATATAATAGCGCTTTAATGAACCCTTAACCCACTAGTGACCCATTTATTTAATAGCTTTAACAAACTAACTTTTTATTTATCTAATTTTGCTGAATAATTATTTTTTAATAGAATTATTTATTTAATAATATTTATTGAATAGTCTTTTTAACTAAATATTTTGATTTATTTAACTATTGTATGTAAATTTAAAATTTAAGTGGTTATTAAATTGGGTTTAGGATTCAAAGTGACTATCGATTTGTGAATTTAAGATAGTAATTTATTCGGTGTTTTATTATTTATGACATGGACATATACACATAATAAACTTATTTTATAAAAAGATATATATTAAAAAGGCTGAATATGTATTATACAAAAAAAAAGATATCAATATATACACTTTTAAAATATGCTTTTGTATTCTCATAATTAATAACAGTTTTTAAACATTTTGAAGTGTTTATAAATCAACATTTCCTTCCCAGTCGATATATTTACTATTAAGTATTTAAATTATCACACAATACCGTTCATTAGAGAAACATGAACATGTGTTCATGTTTACGCGCTTGTGTGAACATTGTAATATTGAGAGAGCTCAGTTGAACTGAAGATTTCTATGACCAACTACACTGCCCAAATCTACACTTGCGCAAAAATAGTTTACGATAAAGGTATCTACACACATGTTGGCTATTCTTTTTTCAATATAACGTATATTCTTATGTAGTACTTGACCGTTGGATTAAGTACACAGGGTATTAATAAAAGTTAACTATTTAATAAACTTTTAACCCAATTGTTCTCTGTACTTCCGTACACAGGGACGCATCTCATTTATATTGTGTGTGTTGTGTGTGTGTGTGTCGTCGGTTCAAGAGTACATATCATTATAATGTAGATTATGCACAAAGGTAGGTGAGTTTGCATATGTATAGGTTTGGTGTGTGTTTGTGTTGCGAGAGATTATGCTGTAGGATGTATGTCAGGCTTGTTATACCTTGTAAGTATTTCATATTAAATATATGTCTTTGAATCTTTCAACGTTTTAGGATATACATGCTTTCATGATTTATAAGTCATATATATATATAGAGAGAGAGAGACGGAGAACTTAAACACTGGAGTTTTAACAGTCGTACATTTTAATATGAGTATAAATGATATCAAATTATTGTCTCCATTGTTTCTTTTCAAGGGAAAACTAATAATTGTTGTGTCTTATTCTTCTAGTACATAATTATATGTTGCATATAACCTTAAAGATTATTTTAAAAAAAAAACAGACATCAAATTACATTTTTTTTTTAAAACATGCGGAGCATGGAATCCCCAGTAAACCATTCCATACGCACGCATGCGCGTGTGCGAGAGAGAGACACACATAAAAGTATCAATTCACAAATAAATAAGAAAACAAGAGTGTCAATCCTCAACACAAATAAATAAAAAAAGAGTGTCAATCCTCAACACAAATAAATAGAAAAACAAGAGTGTCAATCCTCAAAAGAGAGCTGGTGAGTCTTTTCATCTTGTTTGAGCCTGAGAAAAGAAGGCTTGATGGGAAGGAACAAATTAATATCGTCGACAACCCCAGGCAACGGAGACCAACTGTTACTAGAGAAGTTGTAAACACAGCCCCAATAAATATCAGTTACAGCCACGCCAAGCTCATCTCCTAATCCAGCCGCAGATAGACACACGTTTATTTCCAGCCCGTACTTCCTAGGTATTTTCTCCAGAGGTAACACAGATACCACCTCCCAACTCTGCTCAAACACTAGCACAGCCACTGTTCCATACTTTGCCCCCGGCTCCCATGGCAAAATGCTTACCATCACTAACTTCCCTACGGAGCAAACAAGTACTTCAGCAGATGTGCATATATGTGTGTGTGACTTACCATTGCAAACGGCAACCCTAGGATGGTATTCATCTACTGCATCGGTGGGTTGTCCACGGCGGATCCTGCAAGGAGTAGGATTTTGTTAGCAAGGTTTTATTGGCAGATAAGAGACAGACTTTAATGGGAGGGAAGTCCAAGTTGCCAAAGTGTTGGGCTTCTTGTCCTCTTCAAGCACACGGATTGATTTAAGCGAGTATATGCCTGTCCGGGTTAATGTTATGAAGTAAAAGTTGAAGTTGTATAATACCCCACTGCAAAAGACATAGTCGGTATAAGTTGGATACTTATGCACACACACACAGAGAGGCGGTTTACCTTCCTGGCATTTCAGTACCCGCAATATAATTTCATTGTCTAACGCAATGTCGTTGCATACCCACGTTGCTTTCCTAGAATCGTAGACGTGTAAAATAGTTTTCCCTCTGTCATTACAAAGGGTGAGATAAATAAACGAATAAAAAAAGCTCAAGTTTCTTATTAAGTTTATATATATAAATCTGCAAATATGTTATATCACCTACTCCCTGCTACTTACAATGCACGCTCGTCAAACTTTGCGCAAACCACTAGAAATTCAGGTTTACTATCCTGGTAATTATGTACTAAAACCACAACCAGCTATCAGTTTGTGCCCCCCTGTCACTCTCCCTCTCTCTCTCTCTCTCTCTCTCTCACTCACTCACTCACACACACACACACACACACACACACACACAGGTACATACCATCTTCGTTGTCAAGAGATTGAATACCGAGGAAACAATGGCTGGGCTCTTAAAGAAGGCAACTGGTGGAGGCTCTGGCAGTTCAACACAGGAGTTGCTTAAGGGGTTGAAGAGGAAAAGTCGCTTGCCAGAGAAAGAAGACATGCAAAGGAAGCCATTGGATGAAACAGATGCAACAGAAGTCACATTAGATCCCAATGTAGCCATTGGTGCATCATTCATTTCTATTACGCGCCAACGTCGTCCAACTTCGTCCAACCTATTCCTTATGCACACTTTGAAATTGAAGTAAGCTGAATGTTTTATCCTCGTGTACCACCGTCCGTGTTCAGCTACCTGTTTATTAGAGGTTTTCTTCCCTACGTCTCTTTAATCTGTCTCCATACTCACCTTGATTCTGGCAATTGTTTTGTACCACGGCTTGCATACGGTGCGGAATCGACAGAGAGAGGCCAAAGGCAAGTGCTCCAACAAGTTCCTGCAAACCAAACACGGGAATAATTTTGCACAGTGTATCCTTAGTCTGATGAATTACCTGTGAAGTTCTTCTGGCAAAAGACTCCAGATGGCTGGATCAAGCTTTGGGCGCCTGGTGATGCAGCCATTCAGCCTTGCCTCTTTGGCATCTTAATCAATACCCTAAAGGACTCTGTGCTTTAATGGAAAAAAGCGCCGCCTTGCCTTTGTGAATACTTACTTAGGGGAGTCAAAACTTGGAATTGTTCGTTGTAACATTCCAGCATAGCCACTTACTTGGTTTGACCTCGTGTGTTTGTGCATTTGGTTGTTGCTTTGGTGTGCTTTATGGTGTTACTCCTCTTTGATGGGCATTTGCTTACAGTTTGCTAGGGATTGCTCTAAGGTTTAATGGGTATCTTCTAAGAGGGCAACTGCAACGATGGTTCTTGTTTACGAAGGGGTTTGGTGTGTTTGCAATAAGTGGTCATTCTAATGCGTATTGGGCATATCCTTGGGCATTTGATGTTTGATCTTGGTGGATGTGTATGTGGTATGCTATAGTGGTTGTGATGGAGCTACTTTGGGCATCTGCTGCGATTGGTTTGGCCTCGTTTGTTTGTGCTTGCTTTTTTCTTTGGTGTGTGCTTGTGAGCTGTGGTTTGGAGATTGAAGCTCGAGACAGTATCCGGGCGAGAGACTAGACCCGTAAAGGTCTGAATCGATTACTTTCTTTTTCGAACACTCAGCGATGCTTGGGTTTAGGGGATGGAATAAGAGTAGGTTTATATAAAATCCGTTGGGATGTTTTTATGTACACTTGTATTTAGCCCCATGAATAAACTTTAGACATTCCTTCATAGCCACTTACTTAGTTAAGATCGCCATTATTAAGCTCAATGTCAGGAGTACGAATCGCTTAGGGCGAGGAGTTTGCATCCCAGGAGCTCATCCGCAGGTGCAATCATCATATTCAAGAGGCGGCAGTGCTATGTAGCCGCAATCTCCCAGGGACTCTCTGCATTTCGCAGGTGCGATCTCACCGTCTTCTGCACTGCATTCACTTGCCGAAAGGATAAGAGGCAAGCATTCATACAAGAAAAATCTGATTTTTATAGAAAATATAGACATATGAAACATGCTATGTCTCAGTGTATCAAGCGCTTTAGCCGAAATCTCCCATGTCAAGTGTTGTATGGATTCCGCAGGTGTGATTAGTTCACTCAACCAGCCCAAAGCATCAGAGGTAAGCATCCCAGGAGCTCATCCACAGGTGCAATCTCATCATATTCAAGAGGCGCTTATGTGACGGCAATGCTATGTAACCGCAATCTCCCAGGGACTCTCTGCATTTCGCAGGTGCGATCTCACCGTCTTCATCAAGCGCTTTAGCCGAAATCTCCCATGTCAAGTGTTGTAGGGATTCCGCAGGTGTGATTCGTTCACTCAATCAGCCCAAAGCATCAGAGGTAAGCGTTCGTAGGAGAAGAAATTCTGATTTTTATAGAAATATAGACAGATGAACGAGCCAAAACTGCGGTTAGCACCGTGACGTTGCGAAAGACGAAGTGGTACGTTGGCAATACAATCAACATTGAAAGCAGGAATACATTGAATATCTTAGCCGGTTGGCCGGAATGTAGGCAACATATATAAGTGAGCAAAAGGCCTCGTTTACATTTACATTCTTGGATGTACCGGAACGAAATCAAGTACGAGGTTGGATACAATTCGGAAAAGGCAACATTCGATTTCCCCGTGTTACCGGATATTCTTACATTAAAGATTATCTACGGACACTTCTGCAACAAAATGTACAACCGCAGCTCACTTTCTCTTGGGACAAAGAGGAAAAACAATACATATAAAACTTGATAATAAGGTTCTTAATAAATAGTATATATTTTTATAAAAAAATTGTGTGTACAGGTACAGAATTCTTCGGATGAGCATGTATAGACCGCGCTGTTGAAGTCCATCGTATCCAGGTGTGCCTATTTATATAAATATCACTTATGAATAAGACATAGTTACCATTATTCAGGTTGCTAAACCAACAGCAATTCGGACCCCCTTACCAGTTCCACGGGTAAGCATATACACAATTATTATATATAAACACACACTCAATCATATAATATAATATAATATATATAATATATATATATATATATATATATATATATATATATATATATATATATATATAGAGAGAGAGAGAGAGAGAGAGAGAGAGAGAGAGAGAGAGAGAGAGAGAGAGAGACAGACACTAAACAACATGTACATACATACATACATATATATATATATATATATATATATATATATATACATTTATGAATTTTTTAATGTGTAGAACGACTCTCAAAGCAACAATTTATGTGTGGAAAACAAAATTGAGGTAAATATTTTTTATTTTTATTGAAATTTAGAGACAATAATCTGTGTGTGTGTGCGTGTGTGGGTGAGTGTCTGTCTGTGTCTCTCTCTCTAATCAATTTTGTTCATAGGAGGATGATGTGGATGATATAAAATTATGATTTTTTTCAGGAAATCAGACATTCAACGATACTCTTCTGGTTAGCTTTTTATATATTTATCAGATTTAGTAAATATAATTTAATATATTATAATAATATAGTTCATATTATATATTATACTGTATAACATATACAAATAAAAAATTTAATTAAATGATTTAAATTAATCAAGTGTTTGTAGAATAAAAGCCAAGACAAAGATGATCTTATTGAAGAGCCAGCTAACCTTGAGCTTGTGAAAGTGGTAAATTCAAAGGTGTGTGTTGTGTGTGTTCTACAATATAAATAAAACATTTAATAATCTGTATGTATGTACTTATATACACTGTAATATTTATGTATATACAGTTGCATAGGTATAATGTTACTATAATAGGTTAACAGCAAACCCATTGGGGTGCGAAAGAGGCCTTCAGGGAAGTTTGGGTGGAAATCAGAGTCCTTGGCATTAAACAATGGTTAGGTACGTATGATAACGAAGAAAAGAAGCAGCGGCTGTTTACAACTATGTTGCAAGGGCATGCCGTAAGAAGGTACGTTAACATATGTATGTATACATGTCTATATATACATATATATATATATATACACACACACATTTGCATATTTCTGCTTATGTTACATATCAATTTTACTCAATGTAACCTTATGCGTGATATATAAGTATTAATATAGGTTGCTAACATGGAGGAAAGTGCTACGGTTTTAAATACGGTTTTAAAAGAACAGTCAAGGTATTGTTATGTATGTTTGTGTACGTACATTTATTGTTATGTATTAAATTGTATCATATGCTAACCAGCATTAAGTACATGTAGGAAACAATGCGAACATTATATTAAGGTAAATCCAGTCCAAGACTACCAAAGGATCTCAAAATGATTTGGAGGTAAGTAGAGAGAAATCGCACCTGATATCATGTGCTTTGTGTCTCTATGCATACTTTTGACTTTAAGATTAATAGACATATTAAATAAACACACTTTTAAAAAAAATGACTGAATAGGTTTTGTCCTATTACTTCTCATGTATAAAACCTATTGTAATATATGTATAAGGAAATCTTTTCCAAAAAGCATGCATTTCATATTATATTAATAAAAATTATTGTTAATGTTTATTAATATTTTTTTATTTTGTATTTACAGTCTTCTCCTTCACCTCAACAACAAAAGGATAATGAAGAGTCTTCTCCTCCCCCTCTTAAACCTCAACATGAAAAGCAAACAAACTTTAAGACCGTGAAGGTTATTTATGTGTGATTATCCTGGTGTTGAGTGCTCACACACACATTCGCATGTGCACACAAATTTTAATCATTTACAAGATATGTATTATCATAAACACACATGGCCTATATTACTTTATGAATTTATAATACTGTTTTTTTAATAGTTTTCTGAGCTCTACGTTCACACTGTTGGAACAAGTTCTAAGGACTAGGAGTTGAAGAACTTTCAGATATTGCTAAAGCTCGCATTCAATCCGCTCTCGACACTCCCGAGTGAGTAATTTAATTTTTACTATTTCATTAATACGCATTTCTTTAAATATAAGAATTTCTCTCTTTTCAATTACTGTATTAATATGTTTCATAAAACAGAAAGCAGGAAATTCACACACCTGTACATCACGACGAGTGTTGTGTCACTTCGGCCAAGCTTAAACATCTTTGTTCACCTAATTGGATAGAGGATTCTATTATGCAATTGTTACACTTATCTTTTAAATTCACGAGTAATAAGGAGGCCAATGACAAACCAAATGCATACTTCCTTGACCCCCATGGTTATGAATGTGTACAAGGCATATGGAATTGAGAGCGCAGGGCGTTGACGGAACAACGCAGGTGCCAAGGCATTTTACCCATATCATGCTCCAAGGTTAGTCTATCACACAAAAAGAAAAGAAAATATCTACTCTTATACACAATACAAATTACATTTTAAATCATCCGACAAATTAATTATACATTTTCAGATTAAAATAGTAGATTTATCTTATGGACAATGTCTTAATTTTTCAGCTATATATTCCTCTAAGTAGGAACAATACCCATTGGGTACTTGCTGTGGTCAACCGAGACCAAGAACGTATCCAAATATTTGACTCTATGAAGCGACCTCAAGACGAGCTTGATCTGAACATCGTGTTAAAGTTGGTATGTTAATCTTAATTATATTTAATAAAAATAGCTTAATTATGTAATTATTTTTAGAGAGATAATATTAAATGTATATTATATAAATAAATATAAATATAAATTCAGTATATATATCTTTTAAAATGTACATACATTATATATTTTGTGGTTTTAATAATATTCTGTCTATTTGTTTCTACAGAAGTCCTATCTTAATGAGGAGTCAGAATTAAAACTGGGCACATCTTACAATGTTGGATGCGTGGGAGGTAATATTTGTGGAGGGAACTCCCTGTCAAACCAACGGGTATGTTTTTTAATTAATTCATGATAATTAAACATGTCTTAGCCAGAATTGGTGACTTATAATAATGCTTTATTGTATTAAATAATTTAAATTTTCAATGCTTATGCATGCACACATCATCTATATATATTTCTAAAGTAATTTATATTGTATAATTTCTAGAATATCTAGAAAATTAACTATTGCTCAGTTAATTAGGAATTATCGACAACATTGTACTTCGTTCCTTGGAACGATATAACTTATTGTAACAGATTGCTATATTATTCATTTAAAAAATTAATTTAATTTATACATAATTTAACTCGGCCAATATATATTTACTTCTTTATAACAGTTTATATAAATTTTCTCTTGCAGATTTGACTGTGGAGTATTCGTATTAAGATACATGTTCTACTTGGAGGAGTCGGGTGATTTACCTTTTAGCCAGGTAAACTAGCATATACATTATATATCTCTCTCTATATATAATACGTATGTTAATATATATTAGAAATTACTGATTCTTAAATTTGACACAGGATGACATACCGTCCGTTAGAATGCAAATGATCCACGAGATTTTGGAGGGCCGGATTTTATAGACGCAGGTAGCAGGTACATACATACATATATATGTGTGTGTGTGTGTGTGTTTGTTGATTGAGTATGCTTTTCTTATGTCGTTAGGATTTGGCATATAGTTAAAATTATTTATAATATAAAATGGAAGGAAAATAATGTACTTAATATTTTTGTACATTAATTCATAAATTTGCACACTTACAATCTATTCTTTGTAAACAGCTTTACCTTTAGGGTATGTCGGAGCTTGAACTAAAAGATATTTGAGTATTTTGCTAAATTTTGTATATGTATATATAATAATGAAAAACGAGTTTACGAGTTAATCAAATTGGCAAGGACATGTTAAATGTACATGTTTATTTACTCTCTCTCTCCACACACACACACACACACACAAACACACCATTGTGTTTACAACAAGTTTCACATAATGAAATATTTATATGGTATAAAGTTTCTTACAAATATTTGTAAAACTTAGAGACTGTTTAAATATATTTATATTTATTTATCCAAAAGAATGGCTGTTTATAATTACTAGGTTAAGATATTTATTTTTATGTATATATATGTTTGTTGACATGTGTTTTCTTTACAATATATATTATGGTATGTATGGAAGTTTGTGTGTTCCCAGGTAGTTATATATGTTGCGCCTATATATTTATGTAATATATACAAGTATTATATATATATATATATATACCACTATTTATCTAATGCTTATCACCTTAATGTATATACGAATTCACAGAGTATATAATTTACGTTTATGTTTGTTAAACAATCTAAGGTCATATTGCTAGTGAACACGAGAGAGAGAGAGAGAGAGAGAGAGAGTCCTCTGTGAATCTGACAGGGAACAAGTGAACATTGCGGAGTGACACTGGCAAAGATTGGGGAGAAGAATCTTTACACAAGTTTGGAGATCTTGGTGAAAGATGTCTTGTCGACAAGGGAACAAGCACCATTGGTGACGTTATACGTTCACTCCAGGCATATTCTACAGACACACACACATATGTAGCAGTGTGTATTTATATTTGTACACAAAGAGTCTGAACGTTGTGTATATTGCTTATACAGACAAACACACATGTTATATAATTTTTGCATTCTTTCTATATATGCAGCTACATGAGTACATATGGAAAATGGTAGTAGAAGTAGACTGATGAACAGTGAAATACGCCGTAGTAAATAGTAAATACGCCGTAGTAATAATTATTTACTTTATATTATTAATCTAGTTTAATTATTAATCCGTAGCGTTTTTTTACTACGGCGTATTTCACTGCTGATGAACGACAGGGCAGCATCCACGTGGCGTATTCGGAGCCACACGATGCTTCTTCTAGCGTTGCATTCTCACAGCTAGTTAATCCACAAGGGATAATTGTGAATTACTAGTAATTAGCATTGGCCAAAAATTTCTAAGTTTATATATTTTTGGAAATATAAGAATTTAAACTACATATAAACTCTTTAGTTTTCTTTATAAAATAACTATCACAAATAGTAACTCAATTTTTTAAAGATATTTAATGACTTTTAAATTTTTAATATTTCTTAATAAATTATTCATTACTGAATTTACTAATTTTATCAAGGTGAATAGCTCATACAATTTCGAAATCTTATCATTAATTTATAATAAAATCTTTACTAATTATTTTACAGTTAATTTTGTAAATTTATAATATAACATAGGGAAAATTATCAAACTGACCCTCAATTGGCCTTGAGTTAATAATACACACACATAATGTTATATATTTTAAACATTAAACAATATATCATTTGTATTATTTGCCTTAAACAATATATTGCATGTGTGTTCTGATTAATAGTAAATTTGACTCAAGGCCAATTTGAAAATTATATAAAACTAGAAGGTCAGTTTGATAATTATATAAATTAGAGGGTCAGTTTGAGAATTATATAAAACTAGAGGGTCATAAAACTAGATGTCAGTTTGATATAACATATTATAAATTTAATATATTAATTTTAAACTCTGCCCTAAACAAAACAGGGGTCAAAGCGCAATCAATGATCACTCCCACAAATCCCATGCATTCCCAACAGTTTCCGATTCAAATTCCCTCTCAATTATCCCCAGGAATCCCATAGAGCACTGCATTTCCGAGGCTACACAATCAGAATCAAAAACTTGGGAATGATGCTGGAATCCTAAAGGGAATGTTGGACTCCTCAGTGTCTGCAGGTGTGAACACGGTGGGTTTAGAAGACGGGAAGGAGGATAGCTAGTTGAGCTGGATATTGCGGCTGCTGCTGCTATTAATGGAGTAATCTTGTCCGATCGAGGTGTGTGTGTGTGATTCATATACTTATCGCCGATATATATATATATATTGTTATATGCGTGTTCATATGTATGTTTATAAATATATACATGTTGCGTATGTGTGTATATTACATGCATATATGTATCAGAATCTTCCTCTCTTTATATGCACGTCCTATGCCGATGCACATCTCTCTCTCTGCGCATATATCACAGTCGATATATGTGCAGCATGCGTTGTACAATTTATATATATTATAGATATAAACTTACGCTTGTTTTTTATTTATCTGTTAACATATACATAAATTAAATGCAAAACCCAAATATATTTTCGATATATATAATTTAAATGTAGTTTCTTGCATCATGTATATTTTAATTTATTTGACAATTTAATATACATATATATAGGTCTGCTTTCTGTGGTTGCAAAAAAGGATGATGCAACAGAAGTCGCCAGGCGTGTAACCTCATTCTCTGCATAAGGATGCTGTCCGTATATTCCAGCCGAGATTCTAGTATCTCCATAGATTCCAGCATCTTGGAGAACTGGTACTCTTAAAATATTCCTCCTCTGGAGGTCGTTTAACAAACTTTTGGTATCGCTAAACCCTAAACCCTTGATATATATATATACACACACAAATCTTAACTGTGGACTCTCTCTCTCTCTCTCTCTCTCTCTCTCTCTCTCTCTCTCACACACACACACACACACACACACACGTGTGTGTAACTGTGAAATTTATAGAAAGCGGTTGAGGAGCACAAACTATGGGTGAGCACAGGTACCCAGAGGGAACTGGAGAAAAAAACAGGTATATTATTATATCAATTTATTTATTTAATTATTTATTGATTTTATTAACAGGTGGCCAGATATTGGTCCCGGATACTAAATGGGGTCGTATCGACACGGAGCATCCAAGGTTTGGATGCATTTGATCTGGTGTCTTACTTGAACAAGAGCTCCGTGACGTTGTGAGTATATGTATATATATATATATATATGTGTGTGTGTGTGTGTGTGTGTGTGTGTGTGTGTGTACACAAACATACACACACATATATACATGCGTATATTTATTTTACGTATTGTTATTTAGGTTTTTAGCATAGATATGTATAATACATATATCTGTGCAGCACATTTGCATCCGTCAACTACTTTAGAAGATCTTATAGTTCTTGGGCTCTGTGAACAAAACTAACTCTCTCTCTCTCTCTCTATATATATATATACAGATATAGATATATAGATACAATACTTACATACTATGAATAATGTTAAGCTTTCCTAATTTAGTTATTTAAGTTATTTGCCATGTAGTTTTATTTTTTATGTATTCGGACTTTTTAATCAATAAGCAACTAGATCCCATGTGTCATGTTCATGTAATGAACATTAACTTAAACATGTAGTACACTCCACACAGTCGTATATATATAAGAGACTGAGGTATATATACATCTTTACAAATATATATGTATATGTATATACATACACACACTGACCCGCAAATGGATGTGCTAGCAAATACATAAATTGTGTTTATATATATCGTCGTGTATCAGAGCTGAGTTTCTTTTGTTGATTTTTCAGAGACCATCGTCTTCTGAGGCACGTCACATACAAACATGCATAATACATAGATAAATGTAGTTATTCAATATAAACGAATGAAGAGAGTATATTCATTCTAATATGTATGTATATATATATAAGATGCTTAACAATTCTTACATGTAATTTTGGAGGTATTATATATCACAATAATCAATTAGAATTGAATTAATAAAATTTTAAAATTTTATAAGTTTTAATGTAATTTATAATTTATGAAATGAGAAAATATATTTTGTATAAAGTTGAAGATATGTATCCAAAGATTATAATTTAGCTTACGAACATATATATAATGCATTAAGAATATATAAATATTTTTTATTAACCTTCAACTTGAACACAACTTAATCCACGTGTACTCAGCTAGACCATTATGCTTTATTTAAACGAGGCTAAATGTGTACAATTTAAGTATATAATAATTTTTATTATTATTTTATTAAGCTTTAATTTAGAATAAACTACAAATATTTGTATAACACCCAGAACTTACTAAAGTGAAACGGTAAACTTTTTCAATGATGAATTTATATTATGTTAAATATTGTAAATCCATCAAATTTAAGAATTTGATTTATTATATATAATATATTATATATACGTGTGCATGGGCATGACCTCGTGGAATTCTAAGACTCTTATCCTATTATTAGCAACAAGTATATTCTAAGAATATACATAGAAATTGTTCCATTTATTGTATATAATGTATATATTTATATATTTATAATATGTGTATATATATATTTTTTACTTTGAAACGAAGTTATTATTAGTATATTATTTATACAATTATTATTTTTTAAAGAATTTTATGTCATACACACAAATGTAATTTAATCGTACATACACGTAGATTTTATAGTATATACATATTCAAAATTTAATGTGGAACGTTTCTTCTGCACATAAGCAATGTACTGAATAAAACTTAAACCATACATTAAATATATAAATATATAATCAAATTATGTAACTAATATATATCTATTTATATATTTATCTATATTAAAATTTAAGAGTAAATTATTATTATCCCATATATTCATCAGAATTATACATTATATAACATATTTTGAGCACACATGTTTCGAACCGTTTCATTTTAACACAAAACACATTTTACACAGTAAAATTTAAACGGTATAACATTTGCATTCATGTGAGGCCACGTGTTGAAATATAAGACAAAAATAAATTTTAAAACATCCAATTAATTTTTCAATATTTTCAAGGACATTAGTAAGATATTATTTTTAACAATTGTAATATTATTAAAATATTCTATTTTAATTAATTACATTAATATTATATATATATATAGTACAGTAATAATAATAAATCAAATAAATCTATTATTTAATGTAATGTCTATCAGATTGACTCAACACAATTATATATTACAAACACATACATATTAAATGCTTAATAAGCAACAAGATATTCAAGCATTCCATAACAAACTACCCATGTATTATAAATCATATATAATTTTATGTGCACTATTTGTATCTGTATTTAATTTTGAGTTAGCATTTTAAAAAATTATGACTACTCTTATATGTTAACTAAGTTTTAAAATAAGCATTTATATATACATAAGTAATAAACAATATAAATTTATATAAATATAAATATATATTTAACAAAAACATATAAGTAATACAATGTATATAAATTTGTGTGTAATTTCATGAGTTGACGAGTTGGTTAAACAAATTATTTAAACTTCATTGAGGCCATCACTGTCTTTAATGCTAATGATTGTTAATATTAATCTTGAAAAAGGAATTTAACTCCCAACTTTTTGGGCTATGCACCGTCCTTGACACCGAGGATGGTGTACAACCCAGCCTCACTAGAGCAAGGTTAATATTGTACTTAAAAAAAAATTGAACTTTTAACCTTTTGGGTCATGCACCGTCCTCTATGGATAACCCATAAGATTGCAAGATCAAATCTCACTATGGCAACGTTAATATAGTATCTTAAACTTTTAACCTTTTAAGACATGGAATGTTCTCGTGCCAAAGATGATGCATAGCTTAGAAGGTTGTGAGTTTGATTTCTTTTCTAAGGTATAATATTAGTGAGGTTCGAACTTGCAAGGTAAATTCTTGATTTCTTTTTCAATGTAAAACATTAACCCTGAGGTTTGAAACTCGCAATATTTATGAGTCATGCACCATTTTGGCGTCAAGTACATTGCATGGCCTAAAAGGTTGCAAATTCTAACTCTTTATTAAGGCAAGGTTAATATTATACCATGAAAAAGGAATCAAACTTGTAACGTTCTGGGCCATTCACCGCCAAGGATGGTGCATGACCCAGAAGGTTGTGAGTTTGAACCTTATTAGGGCAAAGCTAATATTGTGGCTTCCAAAATGAATCAAACTTGTAGGCTTTTGATCCTCGGTGAAGGTTGCAAGTTTGAATCTTACTAAGACAAGATTAATATTGTGGCTTCAAAAATAAATTGAACTTGTAGGCTTTTGGGGTCATGCACCATCCTCAGAGCCGAGGATGGTGCATTGACCCCAAACACCTGCAAGTTCAAACCTCGTTAGTGTAAGGCTAATATTGTAGCTTCAAAAACAAATTGAACTCACAACCTTTTACATCCTTCTATGTGTTCAATGTTAAAGACAATGCATGGCTTCAAAAGGTTACAAGTTTGAACCTTGTTAAGACGAATATTGAAAAAAAATTGAACTTTCAACTTTCTAGGCCATTTCATGGCCCAAAAAGTTGCCAGTTTGAATTTAGTTAAGGTGAGGTTAATATTTTATGTTAAAAACAAATCAAACTTGCAACCTTTTAAGTCATGCATCATCCTTAAGAATGGACGGTGCATGGCTTAGAAAGGTGTAAATTCAATTTCTTTCTCAAGGTACATATTAACCTTACCTTAACAAGATTCAAATTGGTAACCTTTTAGGCCATTCACCATCCTCAACGCCAAAGATGGTGAAGGTTGTCAATTTGAACCTTTGCTAGAGCCTACATTAACCTTGCCCCAACAAAGTTTGAATGGTGCATGGCCCAAAAGGTTGCCAGTTTGAACCTTACTAAAGCTTATATTAACCTACTCTTGCTCCCACTTTATTATGTAATACTTAATTAGTTTTGAATTTTAATTGTACTAAGCAATCATATATGCAATTTTCTTATACTCATAGTAATTATAGTATAGGCAACCCACTATTTATTTTAGTTTTACAAATTAAAATAATTACGATTGCACAAAGCTCATATACCTCCAAATTTGGAGCTTTATAACCTCTTTAAGATCTTCAATTCATAAACTCTTTAACATGTGGTGTAGTTTAATACTTACTATGGATATAAAAATCTTAAGGTTCTTGAGGAGAAACAAAAAATAATTGAAGTGCATGGAAGAGTTAGTGATGGAAAAAACAAAGATTAAAAGAATATATAAATTGTTGTTGATGAAGGTGAAAATGATGCAGTTGTTACTGATGAAAGAAAGTCAAAGGCCATGGAGAATGAGTTTGCGAATGGCACTATAGGAGACACTACAAGAAAGGCTATTGATAACAAAAATAAAAAGAAAAAAACAAACAATGGTGGAAAGAAGAGCGAGAATAAAATAGTTATGTGGAGATGTTAGACAAGAACAAGGGCAAAAAAAAAAATGTACATCATAGTAGCCATCGAAGGTGGCAAACACATTGAGCATTTGACTCACGTTTAGTATTTTTGGAATCAAAGATTATTAGAATTAAAGAATGTTCTTTTATTTAGGGTTTTTTTTTACAATGTTGACATTTTCAATCCAAATGGGCTGCAATTTTAACCAGATGGGCTGTGATTCAAGCATGCAAACCAAATTGTAAGTAATGAAGGCAATGTAGTAGAGTTTATAAAAAGGCTATAAGTAATAGTAAGTTTGTATGTGTAATGTGTGAGCTTTGGGGCAAATTACATTAAAGTTATGACTATTTAATAGTCTAGTATGTGATTGGGTTTGGGAATATGTAAGAGTATAATAATTGAAAAATTATGAAAGAGGCAAGGGAGTTAAACTTTGGCAATGTAAATTTTGTGATGAAACCTTTAGATCTAGCTCTTACTAGAGGGCAAAATATCCAAGCTTGTAAAGCTTTAAAGAACATTTCTGATGATGTAAGAAAATGTACATAGTTTGTGTTCATCCAAAACATAGTTATAAATCTGTTGGTAATGTGGAAGTAGGATGTTCTTTGCATGCATGTTCTATAAAAAATGCCCCTAGTAACAATGTTGCAAGTAACATGTTCTTTGCAAGTAGGCTTTGCATCAAATTAGCTTATGACCATATTAGACTTATGACCATATTAGCTTGGAGTTGTGACTATAAAAGCTCCGACCTAATTGTTGTACAATTAGTTACTATCAACACCAGTCATTCTACGATCATTCTTGTCTTGTTCCTTGTTCTTATCTTGTTCCTTATTCTTGTCTTGTTCCTTGCTCTTGCCTTGTTCTTGAGTCAAGCCTTCTTGTTGTTATCTTGCTCTTGGGTCGTGGCTTGACAGTTTGATAGTAACTCCTTTCATAGCTTTTCGATTTTCAGTTACTTTTTTTTCCTTGATTCTTCTCCTTCGTTTTCTCTTTTTTTTTCTTTTCATAGATCATGGACTGATTTTGAGCAATTTCAACGTGAGCACCAAATATTGCTTCATGAGCTAGCCACTTTGCGCCAAGTGGTCACAGATCTGCAAGGTTCCACCAACGCGGCGCATGCAGCTGCTGATGCATCCTCCAAGGCTGCTGCACAGGCTCTTCTCAAGCATCCGTGTTTCCTCTACATCGAACACTTCTTCGGAGCCGAAGATTAGCATGCCAGAAAAGTTCAATGGCAATCGTACCGATTTCCAAGGGTTCCTGAATAGATAGGCTTTTGATCCGCATGCAACCACGCGCTACTCGACTGATGCACAAAAGGTTGGCCTTTTGGCATCCCTACTAGTTGGATCTCCAGGGCTTGGGTTGCCCCTTTTTGGAACGTGACGACCCATTGATGGAAGACTTTGAAGGTTTCGTGGCTGCCTTTGAAGCTTGCTTTGGAGATCCCGATAAGTACCGTTTGCATGCACGAAGTTACGAAAGCTCACACAAGGATCTCGACCAGCTTCGTTTATGCATCCGAATTTCAGCAACTTTGCACGAACATTCCATGGGACGAGACTGCATTGATTGAACACTTCCGTTTTGGGTTGAGGGATGATGTGAAGGACCTTCTCCTTCGTTACCGGATGCCCAAACATTAGGAGATCATGCAACAGCCGTTCGCTGCGACAACCGCTTGTTCGAGTCGTCAGGAAAAATCCGTCAGCAGTTCCTGCAAACCAATCCTGCAGCTGTGGTACATACTTCTGCGACACCTTCTGGAGTAGTTCCTATGGAGGTTGAGAAATACAAGCGTGGCCCACTTTCGCTACTGAGAAGCAACGTCGCCGCAGTGAGAATCTATGTTTATTGTGGTGAAGCAGGACACAAGGCGGCGGAATGTCCTATTAAAGCCAGGAAGTTCAAGACGCGTGAAGTTGAAGCTGAAGTTCAGTCGGAAAACTTCAATGTTCACTTCGTTTAGGAGCCACGAAGTTGGACGTAGGTGCAGGCTCCATTGGTGCTGCTCATACCATTCCATCACTCAAGTTTCCTATACACATTCATCTCAATAATCGAGAGCTCAAGGAGTTTGCCCTGTTAGACACTGGTGCAAATGCATGCTTCATGGATGACACTTTTGCAACTCAACATGGCATTCCGATGGTGAAGTTGAAGCGTGCAGTTCCTGTAGAGGTGGCCGATGGTCGTCTGATTGCTTCTGGCGCAGTTACCCATGCTACCAAACCTCTCTCTTGCAGTCATGGCGCATTCAACTGTTCAATTTCCTTCAACT
Organism: Selaginella tamariscina; assembly: GCA_003024785.1. Lineage (NCBI taxonomy): Eukaryota > Viridiplantae > Streptophyta > Lycopodiopsida > Selaginellales > Selaginellaceae > Selaginella > Selaginella tamariscina. The sequence continues at coordinate 305,804 of PUQB01000030.1, read as the reverse complement.
TGATCAAGACTCGGTCGACTCCCATCATTTTGGGCATGCCATGGTTCGTTGTTGCAAATCCTCAGATCAACTGGAGGTCTAGGACGTTCACGTTTTCCTCTCCGGCAACCAGGATCCTGTATCCTGTGTGCAGAATACATCCTTAGTGTCTGAGGCAGTACAAGCTACAGGATTGACCGTGCCTGTTCCTGTATCAGTGTTGAAGACTCCTCCTCGACAGGATCCACCTCCTATTGGTTCGTCAGCACACTCACAAGTTCTCCTCACTCCTGTGCATCCACGGACTTCTGTACAGGATTCTTCCAATCCTGTACACTTGTCAACATCCACACATGTTTCTCCCAATCCTGCCTCTTTTCATTACTCTTCTTCTGTTCCACCCCCCAAGATCCTTCCTCTTTTTCAATCACAGCTCCCTCCTTCTCCTCTTCGAGTTCTTACCACTACCATGCATGAACTTGCCACTGATCCTGCTCCTTTTCATCTTTTTGCCTTCCAAGTAACTCCTACGTCCTCTTCTACCTTTCCTGTATCTGATTCCCCTGTTTTTCAATCTCCTTCTCCTGTTCCTTCTTCTTCCCTGCCATCCAAGTATCACTCCTTTCAAACGTTTTTGACAAGCACAAGGCTGCAGTTCTTCCTGTTCACAGGTCCTACGACTGTCCTATCGATCTTGTGGAAGGAAAGACTCCACCGTTCGGACCGATTTATGCACTGTCACCTACAGAATTGGAGGTTCTTCGTCAGTACATCGAGGAAAACTTGGCATCCGGCTTCATTCGTCACTCAAAGTCCCCTGCAGGAGCACCTATCTTCTTTGTCAAGAAGAAAGATGGGAGTTTACGTTTGGTTGTGGACTACAGAGGTTTGAATCAAGTCACCATTCGGAACCGGTACCCGTTGCCATTGATCCCGGAACTTCTCGATCGGCTGCAAGGAGCAAAAGTGTTCACGAAGATTGACTTACGAGGGGCTTACAATCTTGTACGGATTCGTCCAGGCGATGAGTGGAAGACTGCCTTTCGTACAAGGTATGGACACTTCGAGTATACGGTGATGCCTTTCGGACTTACCAATGCCCCAGCCGTGTTCCAACACATGGTGAACGACATCTTTCGTGACTTCTTGGACCAGTTTGTGGTAATCTACCTCGATGACTTTTTTTTTCTCCAAGGACCAGGCGGCTCATGACAAGCATGTACGACTAGTCTTAGAGGCTTCGCGAGCATGGCCTGTATGCGAAGTTGGAGAAGTGTTTCTTCGACAGGGATACTGTAAGTTCTTGGGCTACATCGTCTCTCCTGCTGGCGTTTCCATGGACATGCACAAGGTGAAGACTATCGCGGAGTGGGAGAGGCCCAAGTCTGTACGAGATGTACAATGTTTCCTTGGCTTTGCAAACTTCTACAGGCGTTTCATACAGGACTTCTCCAAGCGTGTACTTCCACTCACGGAACTCACCAAGCGCACAGGAGTGTTCTCTTGGTCCGACAAGGCAGAACATGCATTCACAACACTCAAGAACATCTTCACGACAGCTCCGATTTTAGCACATCCTGATCCTTCTCGTCCCTTCTTCGTTGAAGCAGATGCCTCGGATTTTGCAGTAGGATCTGTTCTATCACAAGTTGGAGAAGATAAGTTGCTTCATCCTGTAGCTTTTCACTCTCGTAAGTTCCTTTCGGCGGAGATCAATTACGAGATTCATGACAAGGAACTCAAGGCCATTGTGGATTCGTTCGAGGAGTGGCGGCATTTCCTGGAAGGTGCTGCGCATCCTGTACAAGTTCTTACGGATCACAAGAACCTGGAGTATTTTCAAACGGCTCGAGTTCTCAGTCGGCGACAGGCTAGGTGGGCGGAGTTCCTATCACGTTTTGATTTCGTCATCATCTACAGGCCTGGTTTTCGAAATGGCAAGGCGGATGCATTGTCTAGGCGCTCTTACCTTGCACCGACCCCGGCGATCCTGCATATGACTGTCAAAAGCAAGTGTTGTTGGGTCCTGATCGACTTCGGCTTGCAGCACTACAAGTTCATCAGGCTCCAGCAGATTCCACACTCCTACAGGACATCCGTTTGCAGTTGGCTACAGACGACTTGGCAAGGAATGTGTTTTCACACATTATTCCTGACATCGCAAGTTCCTCTTCCTCCAGTTCCCGTACAGACTACAAGTTGTTTACCATACAGGACGGACTCCTGTATCGGGAAGGTCTCCTGTATGTTCCTGTTGGTGTTTGCAGGACTCGTGTGGTACAGGATTGTCATGATACCCCGGCTATAGGACATTTTGGTGTGGCCAAGACAGTTGAGTTGGTGACTCGCAACTATTGGTGGCCTGGGTTGCGAGGTTTTGTGGACAAGTTTGTACGGAGTTGTGACACCTGCAATAGGTCGAAGATGCCTCGTCACACGCCCTCTGGTCTTCTTCGTCCTCTTCCTGTTCCTTCTGCTCCTTGGAGATCCATTTCTATGGATTTCCTCACAGATCTTCCTCCTTCTCGTGGATTTGATGCAGTTCTTGTCGTGGTTGACCGTTTCACCAAACAAGCTCATTTCCTACCATGTCACAAGACTGCTACAGGCCAGACAACTGCTGAGTTGGTGATCCGCGAAGTATTCCGACATCATGGTCTTCCTGAGAGCATTGTTTCTGATCGAGGCCCACAATTCATGTCCAAGTTTTGGCGAGAACTTCTCCGGAGTCTAAGGTTAAAGCGGACCTTTCTTCAGGATACCATCCACAAACTGATGGGCAGTCAGAACGCACGATTCAGACCTTGACAATATCTTCGCTGCTTCATCAGTTACCAACAGGACAACTGGTTGGACCTTCTTCCAATGGCAAGTTTGCCTACAACAACTCCGTTCACGCATCTACAGCCAGACACCTTTCTTTGCTCTTACAGGCTACCATCCACGTTTTGACTTTGCTCCTCCTGCTTTCTTCTTCGCTCCTGCAGTACAGGATCGTCTCCAACATCTTCGTCAGGTACATGAGGATCTCCGGGTTCATCTTCAGCAGGCACAGGAACGGTACAAGCATTATGCTGATGCTCATCGTCAACCGGCACCTACATACAAGATTGGTGATCTCGTGTGGCTTCTTCGTGGCGTATTTGCACCAACAGGCCTTCTTTAAGTTGGATTTTCAACGATTGGGCCCTTACAAGATTGTGGCTGAGGTCAATCCTGTAGCTTTCCGACTCGAGTTACCATCTACGGTGAAACTCATCATGTGTTTCACACTCTTTGTTGGAGCCGTATCATCCTTCTTCTCTTCTTGGTCGTGCTTCTTCTCCTCCCCCTCCTGTGGTCATTGACGGTGAACCTGAGTATGAAGTTGCAACCATCCTTGATTCTCGTCTTCATCGCCGCCAACTTCAATACTTGGTGGATTGGAAAGGTTATTTGCCTACCGATCGCACTTGGGAACCTGCATCCAACTTACTCCATGCTTCTTCCAAAGTTGCTGCTTTCCATTGGCGTTATCCTGCTAAATCAGGTCCCAAGACTCGTGGAACTCGTCCTTAGGGAGGAGGTGCTGTCACGACCCGATACAAGATGCAGGATATTCCTACAAGATATGCCTATAGGATATATTACAGGATATGCCTAAAGGATAAGGGTCACCATATTAGCTTATGACCATATTAGACTTATGACCATATTAGCTTGGAGTTGTGAGTATAAAAGCTCCGACATAATTATTGTACAATTAGTTACTATCAACACCAGTCATTCTACGATCATTCTTGTTTTGTTCCTTATTCTTGTCTTGTTCCTTACTCTTGCCTTGTTCTTGAGTCAAGCCTTCTTATTGTTATCTTGCTCTTGGGTCGTGGCTTGACATGCATTGCTGCAAATACCCATGATATGGCATCTACTACAACAGATGAAGGTGGCTCTAACTCTTTGTGTAAACATAGTAAGGACATTTCAGATTGCTTTCAAAATCATAAGTACATTGAATTGGATGATGCAACATCTTAGTGTTTTTTTTTGTTAATCACATTACTTTTAATGTGATTAGATCTCCATATTGGGTAAATACATATTTATTATGATATCCCAACTGCTAAATAAGGAGGTTTAAGTTGGTTTATAAAAAATGACGACTTCAAATGCTTGATTAATTTTTAAGTATTCATGAAAAAAAATTAGAAGGCCTCTACATTAAAGAATTTTTAATGTAACTTTATAGAATGATTGTGGAGAGCCTTTAGTTCTACTAAGGTTAATTTTTGAAAGTTTTGAAAGTTGTTAATTGTGGAGCAACCTCAGGAATCATTTTTGAAGCTATGAATCAAATAGTCAAAGGGTTTAATAATGTTATGAACTAAAGAATATAAATGCTATTATGACATGTATAGTGAAAATCAGACAGAAGAGGAAGTTCAACACTTAAACTACGGTCTAACGTGTAGGAACATGCAAACCACTCAAGAAGCCTTCAGTGAAGCCGAAGAAGAAGGTGGAAGGTCCAACGGCAAAAAAGAGGCAGGAAGAGGCTAGTTCTTCCATAGTCGTGAGTCCCTTAAACACTGTTTGTAACAACTGTGACCTTCATGTGTTACTTTGTTCTTAAATTTATATATTAAACCTTTTTTTTTTTCAAGTTCAATCACACAATAATCGCAATGTAGCACACATGTACCAACAATCAAACCCGATAGCTAGAATATATATACACGAGTTTCAATTAGAAATATGCATAACTTTAAACTTATAAAGCTTATGTTATTTAAATAACATTTTGTTTAATGTGTCCAACCGAGAAATATTGTGTCTTACTAAAATAATTATAACATGAGATTATAATATGTTTCACTATCTCAAGCCTTATACATATATATATACTTCAAATCTCATTAATAAAATTTTAAATATTAACATGCTAGATTGCTTTGTTTTATGAGAAAGTTACTTAAGGAACTGCATTTGTTATTAATAATTCTCTATAGAAAATGAACATTATTTAACACGTGACTAAAAAGCACATGATCACAATGTAAGTTTAAGCTTATTAAATGTGTAGTTAGTTTTAATCATTTTAATTATTTTATTATTTAAACTTATTATTACTATTTATGCAGTGTAGAACTCACGTGTCAGTTCAGATTAGTGCTGCTAGCTTGGAACAGCCAAAGAGGAAATTTATTATTGTACAAAAATAACAAAATTAAGATTTTATAACACATAAATTAGGATTTAGTTATTATTCATGATGAAATAATTAAAATTGAAAATGTCTTTATTTTGCAAAAAGCTATTTATGATAAATTTATTATTGTACAAAAATAACAAAACTAAGATTTTATAAAATTATTAAAATTGAAATGTCTTTATTTTGCTTATGGAATTAAGTTGAAGAGGAAAAAAATTAGAGACGATTTGGTTTCATAGACGACCATAAGAACACAGCTTGAAGGACTTGCTGTTGTTTAAGATGTATTATATTTATATTCTAGATTTATATAATTTTAATACTGTTAAAATTATATCCGACCGCCAACTCAATCTACCGTCGGATCCTTGCCATATTAGTATATAAATAATCTAGGGTTTATAATTTCCTTAAAAAAAGGATTCAGTTTTCTATGGGAATTGCTAGGATGCACGGTGTGTACTACCTTAAAACTACTCAGAGTACTCATAAGGACTGTATTACACATGGAATCTTAAATAAAATGTTAACCATTTTATTTAAAATGGTAAAGATGTTTAAACGCGATGGTGTCTCTACACTCCATGAGCTTGCAGCAATAGAAGGTAAATGATGTTTTTTCTTTTTCTTTTTAATAAAATGTTAAGTTATATATATTATTGACAATATTTACATTGAATATGGCAGGGGAGTCAGATTTGTATCATCGACCGGAGAAATGGAGGCACATAGAATGTTACTTCAATACCATAAAATAAATAATCTCATTTAAGAATGTGTGTGCGTGTGTATGTGTGTCCATGTGTGTGTGATGTTGTGTTGTGTCTTTGGCAGTATAAAAAAACAACTTGCTGATGTTATTATTTATATACATATAATAAGTATGTTATAATAATCAATACGTACATTACATAAATGTGGAGTATAATACAAAACTTACTTGTGTGTTATTTATTAAATCGAATGGTGATAAATTACCATGTTATAACAACGTTTTGAAAGATTGTTATATAACAGTATATTCTCTATATATGAACATACGATTGTATAATTATTTAATAAAGTGCTATCCGGTGTTTCTAATTTATTATATGTATATATAACAGAACATTTTTAATAAAATCTACACTTTATAAATGCAATGCTTATTTAGTGTCATGATTGAAATAAAGATTCTAGAGATGCTATTCCAAAGTGGGAAAATAATCTTAATTTTAAAATTTATACTATAACTATTTTACTAAAGTCTAACACTTTTTATTTCTTACAAAAGGGCGTCTTCCTTTCTATTATTTTTAAACAGCTGTTTTAAACTATTATTGTTTAGCATTGATATATGTTCTTAAAATGATAATTATACTATTTGAGTGTCTTTTATAATATTAAAAACACTGTTTTTAAATACTTTAGACAAACAAGTTGATATAAATTGCCGGGCGAGCACACAAAACTTCCTTAAAGACGACACCAGATTTTGCGGTTAGCATCCGACGGCGGAAATACCGGACCAATGACTGCCGTGCTGAAGGTCCCACTTTTGATTCAGAAACAATATTGCACAATGAAGACTCTTCACCTTATAATTGGCTATTCACAAAGGGAAGGTAGAACCCTTTAGGGTAGTGATTATTAAGATGCCAAAGAGGCAAAGGCTGAATGGCTGCATCACCAGGCGCCCAAAGCTTCATCCAGCCATCTGCAGTCGTAATTCATCAAACTAAGGATACAATTATTCCCGTGTTTGGTTTGCAGGAATTTGTTGGAGCACTTGCCTTTGGCCTCTCTCTGTCGATTCCGCACCGTCTGCAAGGTGTGGTACAAAACAATTGCCAGAATCAAGGTGAGTATGGAGACAGATTAAAGAGACGTAGGGAAGAAAACCTCTAATAAACAGGTAGCTGAACACGGACGGTGGTACACGAGGATAAAACATTCAGCTTACTTCAATTTCAAAGTGTGCATAAGGAATAGCTTGGGACCACGTTGGCACGTAATAGAAATGAATGATGCACCAATGGCTACATTGGGATCTAATGTGACTTCTGTTGCATCTGTTTCATCCAATGGCTTCCTTTGTATGTCTTCTTTCTCTGGCAAGCGAGTTTTCCTCTTCAACCCCTTAAGCAACTCCTGTGTTGAACTGCCAGAGCCTCCACCAGTTGCCTTCTTTAAGAGCCCCGCCATTTGTTTCCTCGGTATTCAATCTCTTGACAACGAAGATGGTATGTACCTGTGTGTGTGTGTGTGTGTGTGTGTGTGTGTGTGTGTGAGAGTGAGTGAGAGAGAGAGAGAGAGAGAGTGTGAGACAGGGGGTCTCAAACTGATAACTGGTTGTGGTTTTAGTACATAATTACCAGGATAGTAAACCTGAATTTCTAGTGGTTTGCGCAAAGTTTGACGAACGTGCATTGAAAGTAGCGGGGAGTAGGTGATATAACATATTCGCAGATTTATAAACTTGAGCTCTTTTTATTAGTTCATTTATCTCACTCCTTGTAATGACAGAGCGAAAACTATTTTACACGTCTACGATTCTAGGAAAGCAACGTGGGTATGCAACAACATTGCGTTAGACAATGAAATTTATATTGCGGGTACTGAAATGCCAGGAAGGTAAACCGCCTCTCTGTGTGTGTGCATAAATATCCAACTTATATCGACTATGTCTTTTGCAGTGGGGTATTATACAACTTCACTGTTACTTTTATAACATTAACCCGGACAGGCATATACTCGCTTAAATCAATCTGTGTGCTTGAAGAGGACAAGAAGCCCAACACTTTGGCATTCCCTCCCATTAAAGTCTGTCTCTTATCTGCCAATAAAACCTTGCTAACAAAATCCTACTCCTTGCAGGATCCGCCGTGGACAACCCACCGATGCAGTAGATGAATACCATCCTAGGGTTGCCGTTTGCAATGGTAAGTCACACACGCACATATGTACATCTGCTGAAGTACTTGTTTGCTCCGTAGGGAAGTTAGTGATGGTAACCATTTCGCCATGGGAGCCGGGGGCAAAGTATGGAACAGTGGCTGTGCTAGTGTTTGAGCAGACTTGGGAGGTGGTATCTGTGTTACCTCTGGAGAAAATACCTAGGAAGTACGGGCTGGAAATAAACGTGTGATCTATCTGCGGCTGGATTAGGAGATGAGCTTGGCGTGGCTGTAACTGATATTTATTGGGGCTGTTTTACAACTTCTCTAGTAACAGTTGGTCTCCGTTGCCTGGGGTTGTCGACGATATTAATGTGTTCCTTCCCATCAAGCCTTCTTTTCTCAGGCTCAAACAAGATGAAAAGACTCACCAGCTTTCTTTTGAGGATTGACACTCTTGTTTTCTTATTTATTTGTGAATCGACACTTTTACTCTTCACACACACGCATTCCCGCACACGCGTGCATATGGGGGATTCCATGCTCCGCATGTTTTTGATACAAAAAATGTAATTTGATGTTTGTTTTGTTTTTTAAATAATCTCAAGGAAAGAACTTTTATATGCATAGAAAGATACATGTTATATAGATTATATAATTATATAGTAGAAGAATAAGACACAACAATTATTTGTTTTCCCTTGAAAAGAAATAATGAAGACAATAATCTGATATCATTTATACTACATAACTCGTATTAAAATGTACGACTGTTAAAACTCCAGTGTCTAAGTTCTCTCTCTTTATTTATTTATTTATTTATTTATATATATATATATATATATATATGACTTAACACATACATTAAATCATGACATAATCTCTCACAACACACACACGAACCTATACATATGCAAACTCACCTACCTTTGTGCATAATTTACATTATAATGATATGTACTCTTGAACCGACATACACAATACACACAATATAAATGAGATGCGTCCCTGGTACAGAGACCAATTGGGTTAAAAGTCTATTGAATTGTAATTATATATATAGTATATACGATGAATACTATGTACTTATATATGATGTACTTAATTCAACGTTCAAGTACTACATAAGAATATATTTTGTATTGAAAAAAGAATATCCAACATATGTGTGTAGACACCTTACGCAAGCGTAGATTTGGGTGAGTTGGTCATCATATTAAAAATCTTCAGTTCGAACCCAGATAAAATATATGTGAATACCTTTGAGTTACATTCTGTATAAATAAGATGTAAAGAACGTACTGTTTTGAACTGAGCTCTCTTAATATTACAATGTTCACACACAAGCGCGTCATGAACACGTGTTCATATTTCTCTAATGGTATTGTGTGATAATTTAAATACTTAATAGTAAATATATTGACTGGGGAAGGAAATGTTGATTTATAAACACTTCAGAATGTTTAAAAACTGTTATTAATTACGATTTTATTAAAATACAAAAGCATATTTTAAAAATTTGTATATTGATTTCCTTTTTTTTGTATAATACATATTCAGCCTTTTTAATATATATCTCTTATATAATAAGCATTCAAATATTTCCCTGGCTGTCTCATGTTGGAGGTACATCTGCATCATCCCATTCCATGAGCTCCCATTTCTAACAAGCATCTGACCAAAGAGCTCTTTTGCTTCTTGTACATGCCTGTTCTGTGCATAAGCTTGTACCATTGCATTCCATGCTATAACACTCTGGTCCTGCATACTATTGAAGCTTTCTTGACTTCATCGTTTTGTTAGCATCAACACTTCGTCTCTGGTCGGCATTTTATTGAAAATCTCAGACTGCTCGACATGCATACGCCCCGAGCACGAGTAAATGTTACATTGGTGGATGCTACTGAATGCTGCTGCATTTACCATACATTTGCACAATGAGATTTGTGAGATATGTATCATGTTGCCAGCCTGCACACCATGAATACAAGTGAAGACAGTAAATTCTCAACACTGTATAATTACACACCTCCCAATGGGTATGCAAGTTGTCTTGGCTATGGTGATTCTCCAGTGGAGTATCCGATGCAGCTTACGCTCATAGTGGCTGCTACAACAGTTGTAACCAATCCACATGTCGTGAATGTCTCAAATGGAAGCTTGCTGGTGGATCAATGAGACGACATATAGATGCCACATGAAAATTTCAATATATAACTTCACCGAAGAGCTCGTCTCATTAGCTACTTGTCAGTCAGTATACACGCAGTACATATATGAAGTTGAAGTGAGAAAGTTTTCAATACTTAGGCGCTCTGTGTGTGTTGGGTCCAATCCAGCTCCATCTACAATACCATTCTTTCAGATGAATTTTGCTCTTCTCGATATGGTACTTGTGTGTGTGTGTGCGTGAGAGAGAGAGAGAGAAAGAGAGAAAGAGAGAGTTATGTTGGATATACTTACGTGTACAGGACAAGCACGCAATCTCAAACTAACATTATACGTACTTATATGTGCTGGTATGGATTATTATGCAATATCTATTGTGATATTAAGGAGATACATATGTAACTCTCTCTCTCTCTCTCCATAACCATATATCTTCATGTACGTATGAACATCTATTCCATGTATTCAAACTTTCATCTTGGATTATAACCAAACTTATTCGTTTTCTTTTACAGGTAGTTGAAGATGGCAATTGCGTTTTATGTATTGGAGGCATTGCTGACTTTGGTCTGTAACCAGCTTTCCTTTGGCCAGTTACAATGCAGAGGCTTACCAGGTTTTTATATTCCTAACATATATATATAGACATACGAGAGAGAGAGTTCAAGAAGATTGGACGGGGTGTAAAACATATTTATCGGCTGGTTTATTCACTGGAATCGCAAACTCTTCGTCGTGAGTTTGTATAATTATAAGAAATATTACGATATATAACTCGTAGCTAACTAATTAATTAATTGTTTTAAATATCAATATATTTTTTTAATAATAATAATTATTGCATAATTTTTCTCACTTTGTAACTTAGAATCGAACCCATAACTTAACGATACTTAATTTTTAATCTGTATTTATTAAAATGTGTTAATATAAATATGTATTATGTTGCAAAGCATAGGCAAAGTCAACACACACACATACACACAGAGGGTTGTATGCAATTGTATCTGTATATATAAACACACAGAATAGATAAACGGATAATATACATGTATAAAAATATATAATTTGTATACGTATTGTACATGTATATATATTGTACACTGTAAAAGTTGTAAGTATTAACCATCATATGCAAAGTGTTTATATATATTACACGTTATAAGTTACATAGTTAGCTTATTGCATGCCAATATTTTATATATATTACATTTAGTATTATATTAAATACTAAATACGTATACAATTTATATAGAAAGTATTAAATAAACTATTTAAAAAGCAAAATTAGATTAGAATCTAGTTTAATTATTTTATAAATTTACAATTTTTGTATTACTTATATGTTTTTGTTAAATATATATTTATATTTTATATAAATTTATATTGTTTATTATTTATGTATATATAATGCTTATTTTAAAACTTAGTTTTGTGAGAGCTCGGAATATAGAAATGTGTATATCCATTAGTTCAGAAACCCTAACTTATATACAAGAGCGAGTGGTCCAGATTGAATCCAATCCGACGGCTATCAAAATCCACTACGCTAATAATAGTATGTGCACATGCAGCCGTACACGTGGATCTTACATCATCCCCTCCTCTCGGAAGGGTGTAAGTTGGTTAGGGTTCTCTTGTAGACGGGCCCGGATCTGGAGGAACATCAGGAGGAGGCACTGGTGGATCTATAGGCGGCACAACTTGTTCCCGTTGCACAAAATGCTTCAACCGTTGTACATGTACAATCTCCGGAGGATCGGGTTGAATGTCGTGCCGAACCTCATAAACCTGTGGTCCTACTTGCCGTAACACTCGATACGGTCCTTTCCATTGAGGAAGGAGACTCTTAGCTAAACCACGTACCGTAAGCTTGGGAAAACGAACCAACACCAGTTCATCAACCTTGTACTCCGCAGGAGGACGATGATGCGAGTTGTACCGTTGTTGTTGTCCTACTTGTACGCGGCCCAAGTGTTCTGCTGACTCCGCACGAACCAATGGAAGATGCTGTCAGATACCGATCCCAGACCTAGCATCAGCAGCTCGCGGTAACCGAGACGGCAAACCCAACTCCGTTGGCAACACCGGGTCATGACCATACAAAAGCTTATATGGAGAAGTACCAATGGAACTTTGAACTCCAGTGACATAAGCATATCGGAGAGACGGCAGATAACCATCCCAATCTGAATGTTGAAAGTTCACATACTTTGCGATCATCCCCTTGAAGGTTCTAACAAGCCGTTCCACTAAACCATCTGTCTGAGGATGATAAGCACTTGTGAAAGTGTGGCGTATCCCTAATCGAGATGTCAAAACATGAAATGCCTCAGCCATAAATGCGGGACCATTATCCGAGAGAATTCGCTCCGGACAAGAATGCTGAAACACGACCCGATTCAGGAGAAACTGACCAACAGCAGAAGCAGTCGCACTAGCAAGAGCACCAACTTCTACCCAACGAGTTAGGTAATCAGAAGCAATAATAACGTACTCGTTACCAGCAGTTGACCGCGGAAAAGGTCCCATCAAATCAAATGCCACCAATTCAAACGGACGAGAAACTGCAATTGACTCCAACCGTCCTTCCGAAGCACATGGGGGAGTATTGCGAGCTTGGCACCACACACAACTACGCACATACCGAATCACATCTCCTCGCAACTCCGGCCAATAGAAAGATCTGCGCAGCTTCTCCATCACCCGACGATGTCCCATGTGCCCGCCAAGAATAGGAGAGTCATGGTAAGCATGGAGGAAGCGTGGAATGAAGATTGAAGGCACCACCAACCGCAAAGGATCATCTGGATCAGTCCCCACAAAATAAAGAAGGTCATCCTGAAGGCGATACTGTGAATGTAAATGCCTGAAAGGCAAGTCATCAGCAAGTGATGCAGGATTCTCAAACCCATCACGAAGCCTTCGAATCCACGGCTCAACCTTTTGAGCTTCCCGAACCTCATCCAAAGACGGCAAATCTAACTCTGCATTCTGCGGACACTGAACGTCAAGCACAGCAACTGCTGATGGTACGGAATCTTCATCCAAAAAGTCCACTGAAGCTGGAACAACTGGTTCCTCTGGGGCAACAGAAGAGAGAGAAGGTGGAAGAGGAGCCCGAGAAAGAGCATCAGCATCAGCCATGGAACTCCTGGACGATGAACAACTTCAAAGTCGTAAATTTGAAGTTTCAAGGCCCACCGAGCAGTACGCCCAATCAAATTCTTTCGCTTCAACAACGAAGTGACTGCTGCATGATCACCTTCCAACAACGTCCGCGAACCATGCAAGTAGGCATGGAGCTTCTCAAAACCCCAAACTGCTGCTAGACACTCCTTTTCAGTTGTGGAGTAATTCACCTCTGCTGGCTGCAATGTACGGCTGATGTACGCAATGGGATGTCGTTGGCCAGGAACACTTGTACTCTCCTGCATCAATACACCCCCGAGGCCGATGTCAGAAGCATCTACACGCAAGATGAAAGGACGGTGTAATCCGGGTACGCCAAAACTGGAGGAGTCGTCAACAACTCTTTGAGATCTGCAAATGCCTGCTTGCAATCCTTAGACCAAACAAAAGAAGTCATTGACGATTTCAACAACGCGCGCAACGGTGCAGTACGATCTGAAAGATGATCCAGAAAACGACCCAGATATTGTACCTTGCCAAGAAAGCGTTGCACATCATTCACACACTTGGCGTAGGGAACTTCAAAACTGCAACTAGTTTGTCAGGATCGACTTGCAAACCTTCACGTGAAATGCGATAACCCAGATAAGTGGTGTCCTTTGATCCAAACACACACTTAGATGGCTTCAACTTCAAACCAACTTCCCGCAGTCGATCCAAAACCTTACGTACATCACCGACATCCTCCCACGTTCCATCCGAATGGATCAAAACATCATCGATGAAATCGGCAGTCACCTCCGGCATGTCGCAAAGAACCTCATCCATCATACGCTGGAAAGTTGCTGGAGCATTGCTCAAACCGAAAGGCATCACCAGGAACTCGTACAGGCCAAATGGTGTTCGAAAAGCAGTCTTGGGAATGTCCATGTCAGCCATCGGAACTTGCCAATATCCAGATGCGAGATCTAACTTGGTGAACCAACGGCTCCGCCCCAGTCGATCCAAAAGGTCTGCAGTATGAGGAAGTGGGTACACATCTGAGACGGTTACCTCATTTAACGGGCGATAATCAATGCAGAATCGAACGCTCCCATCAGGCTTCGTCACAAGGTGAGGTTCGCACGCCCAAGGACTTCGAGACTTCCGGATAACACCCTTCTCCAACATCTCTTTGACATTCGCTCGTAAGATCTTGAGCTCCTTTGGTGATCGACGCCGAACAGGTACCTTGATTGGCCTAGCTTCTCCAGTTGGAATAGGGTGGCGTGTCGCAATCTTGGCCCCAGATGACAAGTCGAAGTTGAAAAGATCAGCATACTCCTTCTTGAGTTGATCAACAACTACAGCACGACGATCATCTGATGGATCCAAAGAAAAAAGGAAGAGCATGAAGGGAAAATGGTTGGAAATAAGGGTGAGACAAAAGTGATGGAAGCAGAGGTGGAAGCAGATGGACGAAGTGGAATAGAAGTAAGAGGAATGGAAGAAAGACGAGGGAGAGTCAAACAAGGGGGAGACTTTTCAAAGTCACACTTGGCATGATTGCGAGTTAACCAATCCATACCAAGAATAAGGTGAAAAGCTTGACTCGGCACCACCCGCAAAGATTGAAGCTCGAGCTCACAATCATCCACACGAACAACAATGTCCACTTCATCCCGCGAACAAGCATGAGTATGTCCGTTGCCGTACAGAATGAAGACTGGTTCTACCGCACGACGCAAATGAAGGCTGCAACGTGTAGCAACAGATTGAGAAACAGAGGACAAACTTGAACCTGTATCCACCAACACTGAAAGGAAAACAGGATGAGGTGTGCGATTGAAACGAGCTTGAAAAGTGAAAACCGGATGATTTGGTGCCGAGTGAACCCCTTGATGATACTCCCGAAAGAAAGATGGAGGGGTCACTAATTTATTCGCACGAGGACCCTCCTCTACTCGTGCGATTCGTCGTTTCCCGGAAGATCCACCGCATCACAACCTTCCACTGCAGCAGCACCAACCGGACGTTGTTGCCGCCATGGCCTCCATCCTGGAAATGGGGGACGCCAATCGGGAAACCGTTGACAGCGCCGATACGTGTGTCCAACCTCATCACATGCCCAACAACGAACTGCACGTCCACGTCCTCGTCCACGGGCCCCACCTTGTGCTGGTACACGAGCGGCAACAGCCTCAACCTCCATCGGAGCAGGTCCATCCCCAACATGGAGTGGAACAAGAGCACGTGAAGGCACAAGTGGGAGAGGTGACGACTCATATCGTTGTGCCAGCCTCAAAGCATCGTCAAGAGTCACTGGAGCTAGTGCATGCACAAGCCCCACAAGGTCTTGACGAAGTGCTGGCCACAACATACCTAACTTGATGCGTTCCGACATGTTAGGTTCTGCACGCAGCAAAAGGCTTCGAAAGCGAACACCAAACTGCATCACCGACTCAGACGGCTCCTGACGAATACGATGCAACTGCTGAAAAGCATCATCACAGTCGTCCGCATGCCCAATGCACGTTTGAAGATCTCTGGAAGAATATTCCAATCGCCACGAGTTGCAACGTCCAGACCATTGTACCACTGCAACGCCGTCCCTTGAAGACAAGTAGGAAACTCGCGCAAACACTGAGCACCGTCCCACGAATGATATGTGGCAACCACAGTGAAGTGGTCAAACCAATGGTACACATCATCTCCAGGATTTCCGCGAAAGAAATCCGGTCGGACACGGGGGTTTGCAACATGCGTAGGAGGAGTACCCTGGCCTGTGAATGCTGCCATCAACTGAGAATGATTGTTCAATTGCACACGCATGGCATCCAACAACTGCATGAGTAACTGCTCCACAGACAAGGGATTTGTCTGTTGTGGATTCATGGATGAAGAAGAGACAAAATCCACAAGAAAGGAATAGATCTAGACAATGGAAAAGCTAGACCTAAGAAGACAGAGAAAAAAGACACAAATCCGAGCACTCCGTAGGGACAATTAGAGGTGCCCCTCACCTCCACCAATGTGAGAGCTCGGAATATAGAAATGTGTATATCCATTAGTTCAGAAACCCTAACTTATATACAAGAGCGAGTGGTCCAGATTGAATCCAATCGACGGCTATCAAAATCCACTACGCTAATAATAGTATGTGCACATGCAGCCGTACACGTGGATCTTACAGTTTTATTTTTTGGAACATCTAAGAGTAGTCATTAGTTTTAAAAATGCTAACTCAAAATTAAATACAGATACAAATAGTGCACATAAAATTATATATGGTTTATAATACATGGGTAGTTTGTTATGGGATGCTTGAATATCTTGTTGCTTATTAAGCATTTAATATGTATGTGTTTGTAACATATAATTGTGTTGAGTCAATCTGATCAGACATTACATAATAATAGATTTATTGATTTATATTATTACGCTGTATATAATATATATATTATGTGTGTGTAATTAACTAAATAGAATTTTAATAATATTACAATTGTTAAAAATAATATCTTACTAATGTCTTTGAAAATAATTAAAAAATTAATTGGATGTTTTAAATTTTATTTTGTATTATATTTCAACACGTGGCCTCACATGAAACAAATGTTATACGTTTAAATTTTTACTGTGTAAAATGTGTTTGTGTTAAAATGAAACGGTTCGAAACATGTGTGCTCAAAATATGTTATATAATGTATAATTCTGTGAATATATGGGATAATAATAATTTACTCTTAAATTTTAATATAGATAAATATATAAATAGATATATATTAGTTACATAATTTGATATATTTAATATTATATTTAATGTATGGTAAGTTTTATTCAGTACATTGGTTATGTTTAATTGCAGAAGAAACGTTTACAATTAAATTTTGAATATGTATATACTATAAAATCTACGTGTATGTACGATTAAATTACATTTAGGTGTGTATGACATAAAATTCTGTTAAAAAAATAATAATTGTATAAATAATATACTAATAATAACTTCGTTTCAAAGTAAAAATATATAAAAATACACATATATAAATATATAAATTACATTATAATATAAATGGAACAATTTCTATGTATATTCTTAGAATATACTTGTTGCTAATAATAGGATAAGAGTCTTAGAATTCCACGAGGTCATGCCCATGCACACGTATATATAATATATTATATAAATCAAATTCTTAAATTTGATGGATTTACAATATTTAACATAATATAAATCATCATTGAAAAAGTTTACCGTTTCACTTTAGTAAGTTCTGGGTGTTATACAAATATTTGTAGTTTATTCTAAATTAAAGCTTAATAAAATAATAAATAATTATTAATATACTTAAATTGTACACATTTAGCCTCGTTTAAATAAAGCATAATGGTCTAGCTGAGTACACGTGGATTAAGTTGTGTTTAAGTTGAAGGTTAATAAAAAAATATTTATATATTCTTAATGCATTATATATATCGTAAGCTAAATTATAATCTTTGGATACATATCTTCAACTTTATACAAAAATATTTTCTCATTTCATAAAATTCATAAATTACATTAAAACTTAGTTTAAAATTTTATTAATTCAATTCTAATTTTTGATTATTGTGATATATAATACCTCCAAAATTACATGTAAGAATTGTTAAGCATCTTATATATATATATACATACATATTAGAATGAATATACTCTCTTCAATTGTCTTGAGTAGTTTATATTGAATAACTATGCACACTTAAGCACTGTCCATTTCTATGCATGTTTGTATGTGACGTACCTCAGAAGACGATGGTCTCTGAAAAATCAACAAAAGAAACTCAGCTCTGATACACAACGATATATATAAACATTTATGTGTTTGCTAGCATATCCATTTGCGGGTCAGTGTGTGTATGTTATACATATACATATATATTTGTAAAGATGTATATATACCTCAGTCTCTTATATATATACGACTGTGTGGAATGTACTACATGTTTAAGTTAATGTTCATTACATGAGCATGACACATGGGATCTAGTTGCTTATTGATTAAAAAGTAGGAATACATCAAAGATAAAACTACATGGCAAATTGCTTAAATAACTAAATTAGAAAGCTTAACATTATTCATATAGTGTGTGTGTGTGTGTGTGTGTGTGTCTCTCTCTCTCTCTCTCTCTATATATATATATATATATATATATATATATGGAGAAGAGAGAGAGAGAGGAGAGAGAGAGAGAAGAGAGAGTGTTAGTTAGTTTTGTCCACAGAGCCCAAGAACTATAAGATCTTCTAAGTAGTTGACGGATGCAAATGTGCTGCACAGATATATGTATTATACATATCTATGCTAAAAACCTAAATAACAATACGTAAAATAAATATACGCATGTATATATGTGTGTGTATGTTTTGTACACACACACACACAGATATACATATACTCACAACGTCACGGAGCAAGACACCAGATCAAATGCATTCAAACCTTGGATGCCACCTCACTTATACAGATGGAATTCTTATTGCATTCCAAGAACAACCACATGTGAGTGGATTGGTTGTTATATAGTTTTAAGAGCTTTTACACATGATAAATTAATAAAACTCATAAACTTAAACCCTAAACCATTCACTACGGATTAGTAAGTTTCATCGTACAACTCCTGTTTAGTAAGTGTTTACCACGTATATCGATATAGGTTTATATGTAATGTATACAAACTAATCTAACTTTGAAGATTACTCTCCGGAAAGACAAAGATGAAGTTTTTGTTTTTAGGAGTGTAGTGCTGTAAATATATGGAAACATATTTAAATCCACGTATGCAATCCATGTATTCAAAAAATTTAGATTTATTTAAACTCCCACCTATTCACCCGTGATTTATATTTAAATCCCCTTGTAATGGAATCCATCAAAGCATATAATCTAAAATCATTTGGTTTCTTAGTCTACATTCGTTACTTCGTTATTCTTTCTTCAACTTATGCATGTATAGTAAAACCTATCTAAATTAAATTTATATAAATTAAAACTTTTTTAAATTAAATAAAAATTATAGTCCCCACTGTATATATCATTATTGTATTTTATTATTTTTTACCTTCCTTGTTTAAAACCCTTTCTAAATTAAATATTATTTTCAGTCCAACACGTTTAATTTGTACAGGTTCTATTATATATTGTGCAAGTTAGTGAACCTTTAAACAATTAATTTTTTGATTTTATTTAAGTAAATTTCAATAAATTAAAAGAAAAGAAAAAAGATTGAATCAGATTGAAACGGCTCCTGCAGATGCAACGCTACATGTGTGTGTTTATATATTCGATATAGTAATAATTAAAGGACTCAAGATCAATGCTTTTGCATAGCATAACATTGTATTATATAAAATTTGTTTAAAGGAATTAAAATAGAGGCTGTAATATCCACGTGACGTTATTATTGCTTCTGATTATCTAACTCGTTGGATAGAAGTTGGTGCTCTTGCTAGTGCGACTGCTTCTGCTGTTGGTCAGTTTCTCCTGAATCGGGTCGTGTTTCAGCATTCTTGTCCGGAGCGAATTCTCTCGGATAATGGTGCATTTATGGCTGAGACATTTCTATATTTCAAGCTCTCACATTGGTGGAGGTGAGGGCATCGATCCCTTACCTATCGCAAAAGGGTAGTTATATTTATATTATAATTCTTTTACTAAATCAATTTCTTCAGAGGTTATGGTTTAATCAGTAGACAGGTAGTTTCATCAAAAATTGCTTACAAATTAATATGCTAACACATTTTCCAAATAGAAGTTCCATAATAAAACAAACTTGTAATTAAAATTTTATATAAAAAAAAACAGATATGTGTACAATTGTAAGAAAACAAAATTACATAGAATATGTATACACAAATATAACTAAGTTATACTCCAAAAGCTCATAAGTTCTGCCTCACAGTGCATGCGACTGCCCGAGCCCAATGCCGCAGTCTAGTTTTTACCTGTTGTGGCCTATCCCCTGTAACATCAAACTTCAGTTTCAAATTCACACACACACACACACACACACGATGATGAGTGCACACATCACACATAATAGCTTACCAGGAGTGGCAATCTGCCAAGGAGAAGACGAACAGCAGTGGGAGAGTTGACGGGGCTATCTTCACTCTCTGAGGAATATTCTGCCGATGAGGACCGTTGAATCTCTTTGAGTTGCTGTGAGATTGCATAACACAGTTCGAGGGCTGGAAGAGTCTCGCACAGCTCTGGATATGCCTCGTCTTTGAATACAAATCCCAAGTCAATACAACCCCTGTTACATAAAATAATTATTATACTAATGCATAGATATAACCAAGTTGTATATTATGAACTAAAACTCTAGTATATACTATAATGTGCTTATATAGTAGAATGCAACTAGATACATGTATTCTATCAAAAACATATGTACAAACTCTAGTATATACTAGTAGAGTGCAACTAGATACATGTATTCTATCAAAAATATGTACATATTCCGTCACTGCTAAAAGACATTATAATAAACTAGTTTCCCTGTCTTTTTTGTTTGGATACAACTAGTTAATCAACAAGTATATGACATGCGTGCGTATACACGCACATATATATGTAAATATTTTATTACCTCAATTCGTCTAAGTCAGCATCAGTCAAACTCCTCCTAGTTCTCACAGGTTGTCCAATACCATTCCTGCTCCGCATTCCTGTACAATCCGAGGCGCATCTCCCAACAATCTTTTTCTTTCTACTTAAAGAATTTAACAGGTCCTTCCTGCGCTCCCACTCTATACAATTCAGTATATATCAATATTCAGCTTATAATAACTATGGACATAGTAACCACAAACCTTTGTCGTGATCAATTTCTGCAGTCCAGGCACTCTCTCTAACACTTCTCTGCTTGTCAAAAGTTTTATGAACACTCCGATTTAGTACCTCTGTCGACATCTCTGTTGTTATAAACTTCACTGGAATCGTAAAACAATGTGGCGTCCTGCTTCAACAGAATGCTTCCTCTCAGAATTTAGATGATATTACACACACACACACACACACAGAGACTATTCTTGAACTTGTTACCGATGATTATGCAATAATCTTTAGCAACATGTTTTGTTATAGTATTTATATATGTACCTGTTTATAGTACACAGTATAGTGGTAAAAACATCTGGTAAAAAATTCATGAATGAGCAGAGGTATTCTTGGTTTAAAAGTATTTGAGACACCTCCAAGCTAACATGCCGTATAAAACTTGTTAGAAAGCTTGACTAATATCGATCAATTAAAACCCCTGTGAGAGAGAGAAAGAGAGACCACTGTACTACTTATACAAATGTAGAGTCTTCATGAAATAAGCTTAATGAAATAACAAAGACACACAAACACACACACACACACAATGTATATATCAATATATAAATTAGAAACTATACCTGTGTATGAAGCAAAAAGAATTGAGTGTTGTAGCAGAACAGAGAAGGTAAATGAAGAAGAAAAAGAAGAAGAGTGTGACAGCAGTTGCGTTTCCTGCCTCATAGGGAACCTGATAAATATATATACGAGTAGGTTGGGAGAAGAAAACAAAAACCAAGCGAAAAGGATAAGCTCTTGCAAGTTGTACAGTGCAGATTCTTCCCCAAATAGCTACTTTGCAGGGCCGATGTTCTAGAACGCCCCCCGTCCGCTCAGTATCTAGTCTAGATTCACCCTCAGCAAGTGTCCAAATGTTCATGCACCACATTTATTACTCACACATATACACACAACATATATACTTCCGTATATATGTGTCAGAAAAACATATAACTAGAAATTCAATTGGAGTATGTAGAACTTATTTATATAAACTTATACGCTTTACAACATATGTAAGCAAGCCCACAAAGCTCTATTGTCTGTATAAGAATTTTAACACATAGTTGCTTCACTAATCTGCATAGTACTTCACAATAATTACTATATAAATTACAAATTACAAACACATAGACATAAACTACATATATTAGCAAGCATTAGATGTATTAAACAATAGACAGTTAGTTAATAAACCTGCAAAGTTTATCAGTTCATAGGCCCTTATACTCACATCTATAGGTGTTATACATGCATACATTCATCAGAAATCCGTTACATATACACACACACGATGCAATACATATACATAAATACATACAAAATCGTTATACATAATATAAGTACATATAAAAGGTATACATTAACTGACCTAGTTAAAGGCTAATAATCACCGAGTGTTGCATGTGTCAATAAAGACAGTTACCCCGTGAACAGCCGATAAAACTTTTTCTCCTACAGACAACACGTAACTCACAACTTTATATGAATATATAGTATAAATACAGATAAAAACTAGAAGAACAAAGAGGCACGGATTGGTTTTATAAGCAAACTAAATATTATAAGAGAATTAATAAATATCATTTACCTCATACGTTGAATATTGCCAATTTGTTGGATATTGTCCAAAGATCTTAACCATCGTCTTTTGTCACGTTTATATATTCCCCTTTGTCACGTTCCATATTCCCTGGCCAGCCAGCTATCCCTGGCCAGCTACCTATCCTTGGCCAGCCACCTATATATCTATTTTACGTGCACCCACCTCCATCAGAAACTTTTGCCTGGACACAGTATACTCCCATATAAATATCAACATATTGAATTGATATATGCGTAGTCATACATATGCACACACATTGCATGCGTATGCAGGTGATACATATATAAATCACACTCACACACACACTTGAGTATGTATATCGAATAGTCCATATAGGAAAAGTGCACACAATATTTATTATAAAGAGCCTACCTTATTCTGGAACCACAAACACATAGTAGATAAATGAATGTAAACAGCTTATTATTGTATGGCTGGTATCGCATATATATGTGTTTGACAGAGGCGAATAAAAAGATATGAACTTAATGATGCCAGCAAGACGTCTATATATGTGGATTTATATAGGAATCTATGCGTGCACACACAATCATATAATGCTCATTTTGACAGATACATAAAATTATAAGTGTGTGTGTGTATACTAATGTTATGGACTACATTAGTTATATGAAACAAAACACATATATGTATGTGTATTCGTACATATATTCCGATGTGTGTAATTAGTTACCTTAATGGAATACTTTTCAGATTGCTAGCTTGTTACGCTGAAAGAAGTGTGGAGCAACTTCAGTTAACCATGCAGGTTCAATCGCAGTTACGTCTCTCATGTAATTGTTTCCTGTAAACATCACCGTATGGAACACCACACCTTGGAGCAGCCCTGGACAAAATTTCAATTACTTGTGTACGTAAACATGTGTAAGCATAGTAGCGGATGTAGTTAGTTATACTACTATAGTATCAAAGTGTGTCTGTATTTATATAGGCACAATGAAAGCATCAAACTGCTCTTATCCATCTCTATGAGAATGTATACATACAAACAATTGTCAGTGTACATGTATGTATATATATATGTATGCTTTAGGTCAAAACGTTTCTACTTACTTGAAGAGGACGGATGACGGATGGATGAGCAGCTCTTGGCCACCTCGTAACCTTTTGTAAGTATTTCCCTCAGCCGTCGTCTGATTTGTCAAATAAAAAACTATAAATATATAATTCGTGTGTATAAATTACACTCCTTGCTGCTTATTTATATATGCACATCATAAATGTATGCATTAACAGGTCATTTTCGATATGAGATGCTTACTATTACAGAAACACACACCCCTCTATATATTAATGATGAATTTGTGCTTTACCTCTTGAAGTGTACTTGCATTCACAAAAAATCCAGATGTGATGGCTTTCCTCAAAACCTGGAGAATGACACACTTTACACACAACATAATATATATATGGTATTATACCTGAGTATCATTCTCACAGGAACTAATTTTCAAGCCAAGGCGTTGTAAAAGCCTTTTCAACTGTGCTCTAACATCGGCCACTTTCTTCTGTTTCACAAAAAGGCATTTGTTACATCATTAACTAATACACAAGCACACAACATTCAGATACACATATATACACATACCCACACAAATACATGCATATACAAAATTAATTGAGTCATACCATGGCTTGAAAATTGAGAAGATTTGTATGGCACCATTGAGGGATTTGTTATTCGTAACAAAGCCCTCGTAGACGTTCAAATACGCCACCAGATCACCCTGCAAAATTATATAGGTAAATATCTCATTTCCCACCAGCTATCTTATATTTAAGATAGTGTCATAACACATCATAAACGCGCACGCGCACAATAGAACAGAACACAACACCACACACACCTCCGCAACAGCAAAACGATCTCTCGCTTCAAAGCTCCCTTTGCCTTCCCTTGCTCGAAACCCAGATGGACTGCAGGAAAACGCATATGTGTATTTGTATATGAGAGAGAGAGATAGAGATACCTGAACAGACAATGTTGCGGCAATTGTAAGCGCCTCATGAGTACAGCCGAGTGGTCCAGAAGCAAGTAACATCTTCGATATCATTGGATCCTAAAAAGAAAACATTAGAGTCAATACTCATATGCTAGTTATATACACACACGCATGTGCGTGCGTGCGCGTGTGTGTGATATCGAAACGCTCACTAAAGGAATCTCTGCAATCTGGTAACCAACTGGCGAAGTCAGCTTTGCATCGCCATCTAAAACTCCCAAAGCATAAAGCAGCTCCAAAGCCCTAACCATTGTCTCAGGTGGAGGTGGTGCCGGCCAATCAAAACGCATTATATTATCTATCCCCAGAGCTTTCAGCTGCATACACACAAGTTATTATATACTAACCTTTATATATAACTTTTGTGTTGTACATATCAATAGGGTAAACTAACTGGCCGAGCAAAAGCACATGAGCGAAACGCAGTTATGTTAAACGTGTAGCTCTTATGTTTTTCTTAAGAAACAATTTAATTATGTACCATAATCTTGGTTAGGCCTACTCAATCACGGAAAGAAAGCTGTTACCTGCAGTACCGTTGACACAATATTTGACCTTTGTATTTCAGGGACACTTTCCGCTTGCATTTCGTGAATAAATGTATCCTCGGTGTAAAGCCTGGAGAATAATAAATTATAAGCATAATAAAAACAATACTAAAATAAAATATACAAACAAGTAGATAGCGAATTAATATACAAGTATGTGGAAGGTATTGCTTGCCTGTAGCACTTTCCCGGACGTACACGGCCAGCTCTTCCTGCTCTTTGCTGTGCAGATGCTCTCGAAATAGGTGCAATTATAAGCGCCTCCAAGTCCGTTATCTATATAGATAGCAGAGTTAAAATATACGCAAGTAGGTACAAATGTATGAATGCATCCATCTACGTGTGTGCACACCACACAGGTATATATGTGAGTGTGAAGCTCACATCAAATAATGATGTTGCACTCTACACTACAGATATATTATGTATAGGCTATGTATGCTAAATAAACACAGTGAAAAGCTTACCGGATTGTAAAACCGCTGCTTAGAGAACCCAGAGTCGATGACATATACTATTCCCTGTAATAGAAAAACAAAAATTTGATATTAATAAAGAGACATGGGTATGATTTTTTGCCTTAAAACAGTTTTTACACATCTTGTTTACATTGTAATCAGATACGCACACGCGCCCGCCCATACACGAACCTCAAGCGTTAATGATGTCTCAGCAATATTAGTAGAAACAATTATTTTCCGTTTTCCCCTCGGTGCGGGAGAAAATATGAGCTCCTGATCTGAACGTGGTAATCCAGCATACAGCGCTAAAACAAAGAGACCTGCATAAACTCTTTATAAATAGACGTATATATTTGTATTTATATTGAATATTTGGTGAATTCACTAAGTATTTAATTTTGAATATTCTTATTCATTTATGCCTGATTCAATGTATTATTTTACTATTTTATTCCTAATGGTTCTACAGTTGAATTGGATAAACTCAACATACTCTAGTGTATTCTTAGCATATTCTAGCATATACTGAGTATATGACACTTCCATTGTGAAACAATAATAGCATATACTACATACGTACTATACTAATATGCATAAATAACGTACCGTCAGAATTTCGAGGTAAATTTTCAGCATCCTCGTTCAGCATCTCAACAGCCTTGTCAACATCGTCTTGTCCAGTCAAGAAAATCAAAATCCCCCGGAGCTTCCTAGAGTTCAAAAGGATTCATACTAATATCACTTAAAAGACCATTACTGAGTCTATATAGTTATTTCATATTAATAATATTTACATATATATGTAAGTGAATGTTATTAAATTCATGTACCAGTTTATGAATTAAAAGAGCTGTGGAAACAGAAGCTCTTATATAGTTCTCAACAGGCTCTTCAGCGTAGTGGATACGCACGGGATACATTCTTCCCTACACAAAAAAGGACGTGTGTGTGTGTGTGTGTGTGTGAGCTTAACTATACAAGTTATGTAGAATAAACAAGTAGACACGGGAAACATAGACCGTACAACTTTTTAAGTATTTATGTAATAACCAGAATTTTTATTTATATATACATACCTGTACAGAAACAATGGCAGGTTTTGGATTGGGCAACTTTTCCGTCTGCGTATCCGAGTTCTTCTCTTGACTAAAGACAGAATAAGTGCTGGTGGTCAATACGTTCAGCATAACATATGCATGCCGTTTTATGTATGTATGTGAGCATATCCATAAGCATGTATGTATGCATCTGTATATTGCACCTCATATCGAAAAAGCTTGCGACTGTTTTAGCCTGCATGGTGGCAGATGAGATTATAAGACGCATATCCCTTCGTTTTCGTTGAATTTTCTTCAAAAGTCCAAGCAGTATATCAGTGGCTATCGATCTCTCATGTGCTTCATCAATCATTATAACACTGCCATACATAATCCTCAAAATAGTATAACAATGTGCGGCCTCTCGCCCACTCTTTCACACACACACACAAATTCCTCAAATGAAGAAACCCAATGTACCTGTATTTAGTAAGAAGTGGGTCTTCCATCATCTCCTTTATGAGACACCATCGGTAAAGATATTTATCTTTGTTGCCTTCGCAAAATGAAACATAACGTTTATACATATAGAATACTCAATAGAGATATCTGTGTGTATACACGGAAATAAACAATAGTAACACTTACTGGACTCGTAATGTCTTCAAAACGGATTGAATAGCCAACTTCAGCACCTAAAGAAACCGACATTTCTTCTGCTACACGCGCAGTAACAGTCTACAATAGGATAATGGTAATTCGTGAGACAAAATTTGCATCTTTTGCGTGCGCGCGTGTGTTTAGAAATTTCTTTTATATGGGTATTCTACCTGGACGGCAAGTCTTCGAGGCTGCGTACAAGCAATCACACGGCCACCTTCTGCCCATCCTGCTTCGCACAGATACTAGAACGATGACATTAACATCCAAAACGAATAAATATATACATGTCTAGAAACTTACTTGGGGGATTTGAGTTGTTTTCCCGCATCCTGTTTCACCAATAACAATGACTGTCGCAGTAGTTTCCAACATATACAATAGCGCATTCCGGTGCTTGTGTATTGGCAATCGACTCCTCTGTTTCTGAAGATTCATATATCCAGACCTGTCAAAAATTGTAGCTTTAGAGAGAGAGAAAGAGACAGAGGCTTACTGATAGCCGCCAGAAGCAAGAAGAATATCGTCTTCATCGCGGTCTCCAGCGAGTACAATGCGCTCGCTTGGGTGCTCTGTCCCGGGCTTCCAAAATCCTGACATTTCTTAGAACCCTAAATTTACCCTAAACCACTCGCTAAAGTAGAGAGCACAAACTATGGGTCTGGAGAAAAAAACAGGTATATTATTATATTAATTTATTTATTTCATTATTTATTGATTTTATTGACAGGTGGCCAGATATTGGTCCCAGAGTATATTCATTCTAATATGTATATAAGATGCTTAACAATTCTTACATATAATTTTGGAGGTATTATATATCACAATAATAAAAAATTAGAATTGAATTAATAAATTTTAAAATTTTATAAGTTTTAATGTAATTTATGAATTTTATGAAATGAGAAAAATATATTTTGTAAATATTAATTTAGCTTACGAACATATTTATAATGCATTAAGAATATATAAATATTTTTTTTATTAACCTTCAACTTGAACACAACTTCCATTATGCTTTATTTAAACGCATGTGACTATTTTAACTTTAAACTATGCTAATTATTACTTGATGTTTTAATGTTGTACATATACCATTTATTGGGTGTTAAATAAATTAACTAGAAAAGATATTGCCCTAAATTATTAATAGTAATATATGAATATCAGGATATTATTATTAAATATTAATAGTTTAGGGCAACAGTATATTATTAATATTAATAATTTGTCCTAAATTATTAATAAATCATAAATTAATGTTTAAATATTTTAATTAAAATAATGTTTTTTAACAATTAGCTAGATTTAAGTATATTAATAATTATTTTTATTAAGCTTTAATTTAGAATAAACTGCAAATATTTGTATAACACCCAACATAAGTGAAACGGTAAACTTTGTCAACGATGAATTTATATTATGTTAAATATTGTAAATCCATAAAATTTAAGAATTTGATTTTGTAAGATCTCACAATTTATTATATATAATAAATTATATATACGTGTGCATGGGCCTCTTATCCTATTCAGGTTTACTATCCTGGTAATTATGTACTACAACCACAACCAGTTATCAGTTTGTGACCCCTGTCTCACACTCTCTCTCTCTCTCTCTCACTCACACACACACACCACACACACACACAGGTATATACCATCTTCGTTGTCAAGAGGAAACAAATGGCGGGGCTCTCAACTGGTGGAGGCTCTGGCAGTTCAACACAGGAGCTGCTTAAGGGGTTGAAGAGGAAAACTCGCTTGCCAGAGAAAGAAGACATGCAAAGGAAGCCATTGGATGAAACAGATGCAACAGAAGTCACATTAGATCCCAATGTAGCCATTGGTGCATCATTCATTTCTATTACGTGCCAACGTGGTCCCAAGCTATTCCTTATGCACACTTTGAAATTGAAGTAAGCTGAATGTTTTATCCTCGTGTACCACCGTACCTGTTTATTAGAGGTTTTCTTCCCTACGTCTCTTTAATCTGTCTCCATACTCACCTTGATTCTGGCAATTGTTTTGTACCACACCTTGCAGACGGTGCGGAATCGACAGAGAGAGGCCAAAGGCAAGTGCTCCAACAAATTCCTGCAAACCAAACACGGGAATAATTGTATCCTTAGTTTGATGCATTACCTGTGAAGTTCTTTCTGGCAAAAGACTCCAGATGGCTGGATGAAGCTTTGGGCGCCTGGTGATGCAGCCATTCAGTCTTTGTCTCTTTGGCATCTTAATCACTACCCTAAAGGGTTCTACCTTCCCTTTGTGAATAGCCAATTCTAAAGTGAAGAGTCTTCATTGTGCAATATTGTTTCTGAATCAAAAGTGGGACCTTCAGCACGGCAGTCATTGGCTATTTAGATCCGGTATTTCCGCCGTCGGATGCTAACCGCAAAATCTGGTGTCGTCCTTAAGGAAGTTTTGTGTGCTCGCCCGGCAATTTATATCAACTTGTATGTCTAAAGTATTAAAAACAGTGTTTTTAATATTATAAAAGACATTTAAATAGTACAATTTATCATTTTAAGAACATATACCAATAATAGTTTAAAACAGCTGTTTAAAAATAATAGAAACGAAGATTTTTTGTAAGAAATAAAAAATGTTAGACTTTAGTAAAATAGTTATAGTATAAATTTTAAAATTAAGATTATTTTCCCACCTTGGAATAGCATCTCTCGAATCTTCATTTCAATCCTGACACTAAATAAGCATTGCATTTATAAAGTGTAGATTTTATTAAAAATGCTCTGTTATATATATACATATAATAAATTAGAAACACCGGATAGCACTTTATTAAATAATTATACAATCGTATGTTCATATATAGAGAATATACTGTTATATTAACATGGTAATTTATCACCATTCGATTTAATAAGTAACACACAAGTAAGTTTTGTATTATACTCCACATTTATGTAATGTACGTATTGATTATTATAACATACTTATTATATGTATATAAATAATAACATCAGCAAGTTGTTCTTTTATACTGCCAAAGACACAACACAACATCACACACATGGACACACATACACACGCACACACATTCTTAAATGAGATTATTTATTTTATGGTATCGAAGTAACATTCTATGTGCCTTCTTCTTCACCATTTCTCCGGTCGATGATACAAATCTGACTCCCCTGCCAAATTCAATGTAAATATTGTCAATATATATATATATATATATATATATATATATATATATATATATATATAACTTAAAATTTTATTAAAAAGAAAGAAAAAACATCATTTACCTTCTATTGCTGCAAGCTCATGGAGTGTAGAGACACCATCGCGTTTAAACATGTTTACCATTTTAAATAAAATGGTTAACATTTTATTTAAGATTCCATGTGTAATACAGTCCTTATGAGTACTCTGAGTGGTTTTAAGGTAGTACACACCATGCATCTTAGCAATTCCCATGGAAAACTGAATCCTTTTTTAAGGAAATTATAAACCCTAGATTACTTATATACTAATATGACAAGGATCCGACGGTAGATTGAGTTGACGGTTGGATATAATTTTAATAGTATTAAAATTTTATAAATCTAGAATATAATGAAACCAAATCGTCTCTAATTTTTTTCCTCTTCAACTTAATTCCATAAATAGCTTTCTGCAAAATAAAGACATTTCAATTTTAATTATTTTATCATAAATAATAATTTATGTGTTATAAAATCTTAGTTTTGTTATTTTTGTACAATAATAAATTTACCATAAATAGCTTTCTGCAAAATAAAGACATTTTCAATTTTAATTATTTTATCATGAATAATAACTAAATCCTAATTTATGTGTTTTAAAATCTTAATTTTGTTATTTTTGTACAATAATAAATTTCCTCTTTGGCTGTTCCAACTAATCTGAACTGACACGTGGGTTCTACACTACATAAATAGCAATAATAAGTTTAAATAATAAAATAATTAAAATGATTAAAACTAATTACACATTTAATAAGCTTAAACTTACATGTGACCATGTGCTTTTTAGTCACCTGTTAAATAATGTTCATTTGAGTTTGTGTTTATAGGTTAAAAAAAACAATGATTTATTATCCATTATATACAAACGCAAAAACTAAAATATGTTAAGATATGCTTGCTTTATCAAAAAAACAAAAATAATAAAAATTTATAATAATATGTTTGTATATGTATCTAGCTTACTTTGGAGTATGTCAAGTTAATATAATTGATTATATCAAAACTATAATTAATCAATTAATTATACCATAAATTGTATAAACGGTAACTAATTTAATTATTAAAATGAAAAAAGAATAAAAGGACACATACTACATGAAAGGTAGTTATTTCATATTTATAAACACATTAAATATATGTGTATGTGTGCATTTATTTGGGACTTTAATGTTCATATAGTAAAGCTTGTATTACCTTAAATTAATAAACCTTCATAATTTAAATATTTAATATTTTGTACAATTTAATAAATGACCTAATTTATTGTATTTAATTTAACCTAATTAACCTTTATTATTATAATTAAGATAACAAATAACACATCTTATATCTATATGTAACTAAGGTTCCCATTGTGGTATTAGTTGGCGTCTTATGCTCTACTTAAAGGGAGAGTCACAAGACGTAAATAGACCATACATACATATATTTTAAAAGGTTTTGTATTTTTATATTATTTAAAACATGGTTGTTCTCTTTACATTTACTATATTTATACACTTTTGTTTTGATAATTTGGAGCAAATGCTTATAAGAAAGAGAATATT
The DNA here is from genome assembly GCA_003024785.1 of Selaginella tamariscina. Taxonomy (NCBI): domain Eukaryota; kingdom Viridiplantae; phylum Streptophyta; class Lycopodiopsida; order Selaginellales; family Selaginellaceae; genus Selaginella; species Selaginella tamariscina. The sequence continues at coordinate 273,486 of PUQB01000030.1, read as the reverse complement.
TTTATATATAAATGTACTATATATTGGTAAGAAAAGAGAAGCATAAATATTGACCTCTTATAATAACCTTCTTTTTTAATATGTATAAACTTGAAAAATCAATAAGTTCTTTAGATATGACTAAAAGAGCCCAACTACAATATTAAATAACAACTTCTATGTAACCCATGAAACTAAAACTTCTGTAATTATTTTATACCTTAAGCAATATATTAAACTCATCAAAGATACAACTATCATAATATTAATCATCTATTATCTAAATACATATACATATTATGTATTATACAAAACATACATAATATTGTATTATGAATGTCATATATTAAGGATGAAGGTAAAAGGTGGTGAGCATAATGAGAATCTCCATGATTTCATGCAAATCATTTATTTTGAATTTCCATGATTTTAAACAAATCATTCCTTTTGCTTTTCATATGCACCTATGTACATGTGTGTGTGTGAGCTAGAAAATCCATTCTCATTTTTTCATATGAAAGAAACATATCAATTGGAGATACTCAATTTGATATGAAATCTCGTGAAACCCTCTCTTTTTCTGTGCAAAAGTGTTAATTTTCAAAATAAAAATAGTGAGTCTTTTCATTTTGCTTGGGCTTAAAAAAAAAGCTTGATGGAAAATTAATATCATTATAAAGCCTAACCAACGAGGACTAAGTGTTAATGTAAATACAACCTCAAAAAATATCGTCAATCTCCTTAATGCCTTCAAACCTTATCGAATGATATAATTATAATTGCTTCTTTATATAAAACTAAAGATCACATCAAATAACCTCTGTATGGTAGTAGCACAATCTAAACATATTAATGAGTACACTAGGTAAAGGAACTCGAAATATCAATTATAATATCTTTTTAACTAATTGAATTTAACATAATGTTGAACCAATTTTAAAAATTAATTAACAAATTTCAAAATGACACATGCTAATTTAAAAACATATGTGTCTCAATTTTAAAATAAGATAAGTTCAAATTCATTATATCCCTTTTTACATAGACCCACAACATACAACAGTATGCCTCGTCCTCACTAGTACAACAGGATTGCGTCCGAAAATCATTAAATCTACCATTGCTTAAACTGCTAAACGCTTCTTCGGTTTTTTTTATCACATGGTACGTAGTATTGACCAATCCTTTGGAATTGATAAAACCATGACCATCAAACAAACATTGTGGTAAGAATTGATATACTCTTCTTAATCAAGACCACATCAACTGGATTGTGCAAGAAATTAAACAACCTTTCCATTGTAATGCTTTAAAAATTTCCCTGCCTTGTTTCCATGACTATTGTATCTTAAGATGTACGTCCCCAAGCTGGGTACACTCTCCAATATGAACCTGAAGATTACAATAGTAATGAGCGCATCGAGCAGCATATGCAATGGACACAATCATTTTTGGATATGGGTGGGAGCATGATGAAAACCGTTTATGTGGATGAAGCTGGGTTTAATCTTCTTTTGACTCACCGATTTGGGAGGGCACCCCAGGGGAGAAGGGGTTTCCGTGAGCATCCTACTTACTAGTGAGGACGCAATGTTTCCATGGTAGTGGCAATGGCAAGGGAAGGTGTGATTGCATGGGACATCATGCTTGGAGCATTCAATGCAAACTGCTATGTTGAATTCATTTAGAACCATCTTTTACCTATGTTGCAACCTTCTCATTTCATCATCATGGATAATGTTCAATTCCATAGGAGTCTTGCTGTCATATATGTTATTCAAACTACACCTTCATTTGCCACCATATTCACCTCATTTGAATGTTATAGAATGGGTTTTTTGGAATTTCAAGACTCAGCACCTTGATTCATACAATTGATCAAAGCTTTGCTGCTATGAATCCGGAAATGTGTAAGGGTTGGATGAGGGAAGTTAATTGGAACTTTGGGAAAGCTAATCGTGGAGAACCTCTAGGACATTTTTATACATAGTTATATTGTGAAATTGTTCCTTTCTAATGTTGAATTTAATTTTATTTTATGTTAGAATTGTTTAAGTCCATTTTGAAATTATTTTAATTATGTTGAAATTGGTTAACATAGTATGGAAATTAATTAATCAAAGGGATAATAACTATATGTTAATCACAAGGACAACTTAAAGTAACTATTACAATATTTAAATAATTCAGATGTCATATATAACTACTTCTTGAATGTGTCTCTTGAATTAAAATAAAATTGAAAAACTCACTCCCATTGCACTATTTTTTTCATTTTGAACATCGTGTCTCAAACTAAAGTGAAACTGAAAAACTCCTTTAATCTTCATCATCTTAAATACTTATCTTGAACCAAGATAGTTACTCACTCATTGTTAACAAATTATTGACCGTTGACCAAGTGTTGACCATTGTTGACTAGTCAAATATCGTTTATTGCTTTGATCATTATTGCTTTTATTACCGCTAACACAACCATTTCCATGGCGGTTAGAACAATATCTATACTTATTATAACACTTATTGAAAAAACTCTTACAAATCTTTAATATTACCCATAGTTAATCCAATGTACCTAAATCCACTTTAACAAAAAATGTCAGTTATGTATAAGGTTTATAAAACTAACCTTATCAAAATTTAAAAAATCAAAATTAGTTCAAAACATCTTTCTCTTACTTACTTTTTTTATTTTATTTATTTTTCTTTAAATAAACTTTACTTATATAAAATAATATGGTTTATAACTTCTTTAATTATGCAAAGCCTCCTTAACTTAATAAAATTTAAGAATTGTTAAACACTTTCTCAGCCAGATATTAAGCCTATGCTTAAATTCCTAAGGCTTTCTCATTTATATATTGAGCCTCTTTGACTAGAATTCTTAAGGCTTCCTCAGTTATATATTTATAACTTCCTTAGCTATGTAAAGCCTCTTCGACTTAATAAATTTATATAAAATTTACTTTTAAGAAATTTCTTATTTTGACAAATGAGGCTCAAGTACATCAATTCCTTGTATAACAACAAAGCCATGCTCCGGTGCAAATAAACATATTAGAATATTAAAAAATTAACATACTTTAGTAGCTTTGGCTCCAATACCATGTTAATTATAAAGACAACTTAAATATTACTTAAGGTAAGTGTTACAATACTTAAATAGTTTAGATGCCATATATAGTTAACACTATATAATGTATGTTATATATATACATATGTCAATATATTATATAAAAGAGATAATAAAGTTCATCAAAAATGAAAAATCCTTACAATTAAACTTAACCATTTGTTCTCTCTTTCTCACACACACAATAATTAATTGTGAAAAATTTACTCACATTATAAAGTAGTAGTAGAGTGTTTGTTACTTATAAGATGTGAACACTATACTCAAGCAAGGTTATTAATGTTAAATCTAGCTCCAAACCTTTTTTTAACTAAAAATTCAAAATCAGCCTCTACGTTTGTTTATGGATTGAACAGCCTAAATCTTAGGTGGCGAATATGTTTATGTTTATTAAACATATAAGTGTATATTTATAAATATTTTGCTTTTATATAATATTTTCTAGTAAAAGAGGCTTGGAGTTAGATTTAACATTTGAACTTCTTATAATAGTATATGATATACTAGAAAGTTGTGTATTTTATTCACTAGTGTAATAAAGTACAACAGCGTATTTCTTTTCTGAATATAATCTACCTTATTTTGCTAACATCTCAGCCATTCTATCTGCCACGTCCCTAGTCTGTCACGTCCGCTGTAGGCCACATCATCTATCTTGTCACCTGTCTGCCACATCACCTGTTGACCACGTCATCTGTCGGCCACAGCATCTGTCTGCCACCTCATCTCTATCAGCCGCTTCACCTTATCTGCTTTTTATGGTCTCCATGCTGCATCCAGGGATGCATCACTTTCCAGAAACCATACATACGATATACCCTTAATGACTTTTGCGTTTCAGCAACCTGTAGGTACCAAATGTGTTCTTAGTTTATAGGTATAACTCATTGTGCAGGAAATAGTGTTGCATAATCACCTGCCAAAATAAATCATAATGTCTCTTCTAATAAAAGTTTGTAAATTATACATATATTCATATCTATGTATCTTTCATGATATATATTTAATATATTTTAGGAGTTAGTACTTACCTGCCACATGGTACTGAACATTTGCTCTGTCTAAAATCAGCTCCACAAGATAGTCACAGGCACTTTTGTCTTCGAACTACAAAGCAAATGCCTTAAAGACTACACATAAAAAGACACTCACACTCTCTCCCTCTCTCCCTCTCTCTCTCTCTCCACAGAAGCAAATAGACACATACATAAGATACATGTGTGTGTAAACACGTCTAAAGACGGGAGACGTTACGCTTCAACAGGAGGAACCATGCCTCAAATCATAGTCCCACTGTCACACATCCCTAGACACAAACACACATATAAATACATGCCCACACATATGCATATGTACATACATACACATCAGTGTATGTGTACTTACGTATCTATTCTTGTAGAGAGAACGCATGCACACCAAAACACTTGTGCATGCCTTATATATAGTCTTACAATACAGGGGATATAAATACAGATGTACGACTCACAAATTGGTGTGGAGAGGCGTTATTGGCCCTGTTGAGGTATGACGGAGCTGAAGCTGTGTAGAATTGAAAGGAAAAGGTAATAGACCTCCAAAGCCATCATTTAACCACTTAACTTGATACTTTGGAGACAGGAATAAAAAACGGAGATGGAAAACGGTGCCATTCACTTCCAATGCACACTATATATAGAACTTCAACATTAGAATGCGCGCCCGCGCGTGTTTATATATAGAGAGACAGACAGACAGACAGAGAGAACTGTAGAAGGTGCATTGATATCAGAAGGTAGATAACGGTAGATAAGCATTGGAGCAGAATAGCTGTGTAGTAAAGATATTGGTTCGACCATAAGAAACCACCAGAATAAATGAGAGTAGTATAGGCCTCAATGTCTTCAAACCTTGCCGAATGATATGATTATAGTCACCTCTTTGTATAAACTGGAGATCACATCAGGTATTGCAGCACAAGCTAAACATATCAATGGGTATCCTGGGTAAAGGAACCTGAAAATATCAACTATAATAATAACTATATAGTGTATGTTATATATATATATATATATACAACTCGCCTTTCTTCCTTGTGAACCTGTAAGGACATGAATTCAAGCCACAGATACGAGTAACGTGACCAATAGAAGCTTGTCCGTGCTTCGACTAATTAGAAGGAGCACTAAAGGAAGGGTAAGTGCAAGGGTTAAACGCGTTTTGAATATAAAACAAAGGTCCTTCCACCCTATATAATATACCACCTGTCGTTAAACATCAGATTATTTAGTATCAATAAGTTAAACCTAGATATACCATTTTACATATAAAATGGTATAATGTATACGTGTTACACACTTAAAGTATGTACCTCCGACTACGTTGTACAGAACTCCACAATCGCATATAGAGCCTGTAAAATACCAATAATTAGTTGTAGTATGAGTACATATATAAATATATATATATATACATATATCCATGTATATGTTAATAATACAACTGAACATGGTGTATATGTGTGTGCCACTCCTACAATTGCGTGAAGTAATACACACACACACACACACACACATACACACGAGCGTAATGCAAACTCCGAACTAGAAGAATAAGACACGACAAATATTTGTTTTCCTTGAAAAGAAACTAATGAAGACAATAATCAAAATACACTGATATCATTTATATTACATACTTCATATTAAAATGTACGACTGTTAGAACTCCAGTGTTTAAATTCTCTCTCTCTATCTATATATACGACTTAACACATACATTAAATCATGAAAGCATGTATATGTATGTACGGAGGGGTCATTCTTCCACGCATAAATTTATTCCATACTTATCCTAAACGCTGAAAGATTCAAAGACACTGTTCTACACACATCTTACAGCATAATCTCTCACAACACACACACACACCAAACCTATACATATGCAAACGCACCTACCTTTGTGCATAATCTACATTATAATGATATGTACTCTTGAACCACACACACGCACACACATGTATATACATGAGATGCGTCCCTGTATACGCAGGTGGGCTGCACGCGTACACAAGCAGCCGGACTTGTAAAGAAGAATTCCCAGTAATTAAAAAACTCATCGCAATGGTGTACAATGTTTGAACTCGCACTCAAATAGAAGCAGCACTGCAAATGGTACACCAAATCGAATGTGCCTGCTTTAAATCGACGTCCGGCTTCTAGGGAATCCATACCCAGGAAGATCCCTAAACCCTAAACCCCAATAAAAATAAAATTATTATACTATACTTTTGTAGGTTAAAGCGGCTTGATGTTGCAGCAAAAACTCAAATAGTGACCATTATGTTTATATTGTGTTATCTCTTGAATTTTAATTTTTTTTAATTAATAATTAAAAATTATTATTTATTCATTATTTATATATGGATATGCAAACCTTATACTAAATTAAGGATGTAAAAAGTTTAAAACATATATATCTATTAAGAAAAATGAATATTCTTTAATTAAATTCTTATCTTTAACTTGAACTCTTAACTGAACTAGTTTATCCTTAAACTTTTAAATTTACTTATATTTAGGCTTAACTATTTAATGACTTTTAACTTGATTTTTATTTTTAGCTTAATGAATTTATTACTAAATTTGAACCTTTAATTCAATTTTTATCCTTAAATTAATAATTTATGTCTCTCAAATGTTACAACTTAACTAACCCATTCTTAAATTAGTGTATTTATTATGTGATGATTTCTTTATGAACTTAACTCTCTCAAGTTAATGTGTTCATGTGAAAACTTAACCTTTTCACTCTCTTTATAAATATATTTAAAAAATCCTATAATTTAAATTAACTCTCTTTATAATTCTCTCTTAAGTTATTATGTGTACATGATAACTTAATTTCTTTATTAAGTTATTATATAATTTCACTTTGTCTCTCTCAACTTACTATGCATTTGTAATAATATATGAAATCTCTTTCTTAATATAATAGTAAAAATAATTCATGTAACATTAGATAATAAGGTATTTGATAATTAATATATATTTTTTACGCTTTTTATATACAAAATTCTGTACATATACAGGATTCTTCATAAGAGCAGGTTGCAAACTCTGATGTTGAAGTCCATCGTATCTAAATGTGTGTATGTATATAAATATAATAAATATTACACATTTATAATTTATAATATAATTAATAATTTAAATTGATAAATTAATAATAATTTGGACCCTTTACTAATCCTATATGTAAGCATGATGGGTCCAAATAGAAATTAGTTTATTGATTTGAATAATTAGTTATATTATAAATTATGTCTTATTTATAAGTGTATAATATTTTATATTTATATATATAAGCACACTTCCACATAAGTGGCATTTACAATATTGAAACTTTCATCTTCTGAAAATTTTTGTACACATACTTATATATACAAAGACATAAATAAACTACACATTAAAATTTCATAAATGTATATATGTATATACGTACATGTTGTTTAGTATATATAAATGATTGAGTGTGTGTTTATTATATTAAAGAAAATATATAATAATTGTGTATATAAGCATCTATTTGTATATATATACACAATTATTATATATTTCATTAAATAATAAACACACACTCAATCATTTATATATATATACTAAACAACATGTACATATATACATTTATGAAATTTTTAATGTGTAGAACGATTCTCAAAGCAAAGATTAAAATGTTTTATGTGTGGAAACAGAATTGAGGTAAATGTTTCTTATTTTATTGAAATTTAAAAACAATAATGTGTGTGTGTGTGTGTCTCTAATCGGATGATACATAAGATTATGGTTGTTTTTCAAGAAATCAAACATTCAGCGATACTCTTCTGGTTAGTTTTATAATTTATACATATTATATATTTATCACATTTAGTAAATATAATTAATATATTATATAATAATATAGTTCATATTATATATTATATTGTATAACATATACAAAAAAAAAATTTAATTAGATGATTTAAATTAATCAAATATTTGTAAAATGAAAACCAAGACAAAAATGATCTTATTGAAGAGCTAGCTAACATTGAGGCTGTGAAAGTGGTAAATTCAAAGGGTGTGTGTGTGTTCTACAATATAAACAAATCATTTAATAATACGTATTTATGTACTTATATAATTATAATTTTATGTATATATAATTGCATAAGTATAATGTTATATATATAAGTTAACAACAAACCCATTGGGGTGCGAAATAGGTCTTTAGGGAAGTTTCGGGTAGAAATTAGAGTACATGGTATTAAACAATGGTTAAGTATGTAATAATGAAGAAGAGAAGCGGTGGTTTACAACTATGTGCAAGGGCATGTCATAAGAAGGTCTGTTAACATATGTATGTATACATGTCTATATATATACACATTTGCATATTTCTGCTTCTGTTATATATAATTTGACTCAATGTAACTTTATGGTACTTAAGTTTTATGCGTGAAATCTTTGGTATAGGTTTTGATATATAAGTAGTAATATAGGAGAAGAACAAGGACATTGCCAACATGAAGGAAGATGGTGCGGTTTTAAAAGGTATTGTTATATATGTTTGTGTACGTACATTTATTGGTATGTATTAAACTGTATCATACTTTATTATAACACTAACTAACATTAAGTACATGTAGGAAGACTACCAAAAGATCTCAAGATGATTTAGAAGTAAGTAGAGAGAAATTGCACATGTTGCTACTATATATATACCTTGATATTTCTCATATTTACCCATATATCTGAGTTACAATTATGCACTTTGTGTCTCTATGCATACTTTTGACATTATAGATTAACAGACATATTACACTTATAAATAAACACACTTTAAGAAAAATAATTGAATAGGTTTTGTCTTATTACTTCTCGTGTATAAAACCTATTGTAATATATGTATAAGGAAATTCATAATGAAGCTTTCCTAAAAAGCATGTATTCATATTAATTGTTAATAAAATTATTGTTAATGTTTATTAATATTTCTTATTTTGTATTTACAGTCTTCTTCTTTCCCTTTTAAACCTCACCAACAAAAGGATAATGAAAAGTCTTCTCCTCCCCCTCTTAAACCTCAACGAAAGGATACTACTCCTTCGGCTCTTAAACCTCAACGTGAAAAGCAAATAAACTTTAAGACCATGAAAGTAAAATATATATATACTTATTTATGTGTGATTATCCTGGTGTTGAGTGCTCACACACACGCACACACAAAGTTTAATCATTTACAAGATATGTATTATCATAAACACACATGATTTATATTACTTTATAAATTTATTAACACAGTTTTTTTTTTATTTTTTTTGAGTTCTATGTTCATACTGTTGGAACAAGTTTTAACGGATTAAGAATCAAAGAACTTTTAGATATTGTTAAATTTAGTATTCGACACTCCTAGTGAGTAATTTATTTTTTTACTAATTTATTAACATGCATTCCTTTAAATTAAAAAATTTCTCTCTTTTCAATTATTTGTATTAATCTGTTTCATAAACAAAAAGCAGGAAATTCACACATCCTGACGAGTGTTGTGTCACTTTGCTGAAGCTTAAACATCTTTGTTTACCTAATTGACAGAGGATTCCATCATGCAATTGTATATTTATCTTTCAAACTCATGAGTAATAAGAAAGGAAAATCAAATACATACTTCCTTGACCCCGATGATTATGAATGTGTATAAGGCATATGGGATTGGGTGGAAGAATGCAAGTGCCAAGGCATTTTACCCATATCATGCTCCCAAGGTTAGTCTATCACACCAAAAGAAAAGAAAATATCTACTATTATACACAATACAAATTACATTTTAGATCATCCAACAAATTAGTTATACATTCTCAGATTAAATAATAGATTTATCTTATGCAACATATGTGACTAACAATGTCTTAATTTTTCAACTATATATTCTCTAAGTAGGAATGATACCCATTCGGTACTTGATGTGGTCAATCGAGACCAGGAACATATCCAAATCTTCGACTCTATAGAACAACCTCGAGACAAGCTTGATTCGAACATCGTGTTAAAACTAGTATGTTTAAATTAATTATATTAATAATGAAATATAACTTAATTATTTAATTATTTAATATTTAGAGAGATAATATTAAATTATATTATAAATAAATATATAATAAATTCAGTATATATACATCTTTTAAAATGTACATACATTATATATTTTGTGGTTTTAATTAATATTTTGTCTATCTGTTTTTACAGAGGCACATCCTACAATGTGGATGCATGGGAGGTAATTTTTGTGGAGGGGACTCCGTGTCAAACGAACGGGTATGTTTTTTAATTAATTCATGTCTTAGCCAGAATTGATGATTTAAGGAGGTCGTTTTGCACCAGCCCTTAACTTAACTTTAATTGGTTTAAGTAAGAGAAAATAGATTCACACTCACCCTTAAGTTGAATAATAATTATTTATTTATTTTTTTAAAGGTTTAATTACTAAGGCCATTAAATTTGCACCAGCCTTTAACTTAAAAAATCACTTATTTCGATAGTTAATTGTAATAATTTCTTAATTTAACTTATTCTAAGGAAATAATAAAAAATTATGGGTGAGGTCGTGAACGACCATGTATGGAATTTTAGGGTTGTTTATGGGTCACCTTTTTTCACAACCTTAAAATAAAATAAAATATATATTTTTTATGCGCAATGTATGTGAAAAATATATTTATTTATTTTTATGTTTTTATTTTATTATATAATTAAAATTAAAAAAATAATACATATGAATTTTTTGAAAGTATATTCTCATTTTGTCTTAATTTTGGCCCTAATTTGAGGTTTCTGATGATGTGTATATGCATGATTTTGTGTGTATGTACAAAAATTGTATACACACGTTAACACACATGGATATGTATATAATATTTTTCATGAAGTTTTTACTTGTTTAAACATATCTAAAATATAGAAAATTTAAATTATTTATAGTGTATCCATATATTAAAAAATATAATATATGGTGAGATGCTTATGCAATACATATTAAATTTTATACTCATAAAATTATATACTTGTATATAATATTATAATTAAAATCACTTTAAATGTTAATAAAAATTAAGGATGCACATATTATTTAGATCATGGATATTATAAATATATTTAAAGTAGTTAAAAATATTTATTATAAATTAAAAATAAATTTTATTACAAATTGAAAATTATTTAAAATATTTATTTTGACATAATAATGTAAATTAATAGATATTTTAAATTCATTATAAATTAATTTTAAATTAAATATAAATATAAAATATATTTCTAATATCCACGTGTACGACTGCATGTGCATATACTATATTATTATCAGTATAGTGAATTTTAATAATTGTTAAATTGGATTCAATCTGAACTATTCATTCTTATATATAAATTAGGGTTTTTGGATTAATGATATACACACTTTTATATTTCAAGTTCTCACATATTATATTAAAGGCAATATTCAAATTCAATACCCTTAATATTTTTATTTTCATTAGAAGTATCCATTACCTTTAACACAATTTTTTAATTTAAATTAAAAAATTAAGAGTTAACTAGTGCGAATCAATTATCTTTAATATAATTTCTTAATTTAATTTAAGAGTTGGTACAAATTTAAAACCCTCAATTTTTTTATTAATGTAAATAAAATGCACCCTTTAACCCTTACTTAACTTATGCATGCTAAGTTAAGTTATAAATAATTTACATTTTTAATGCTTATGCATGCACACATCATCTATAACTATTGCTCAGTTAATTAGGAATTATCAAACAACATTGTACTTCGTTCCTTGGAACTATATAAATTACTGTAACAGATTGCTATATTATTCATTTAAAAAATTAATTATAATTTAACTCGGCCAATATATATTTACTTCTTTATAATAGTTTATATAAATTTTCTTTGACTGTGGGGTATTCACATTAAGATACATGCTTTTTAGCCAGGTAAACTAGCATATACATTATATATTTCTCTCTTATATAATACGTATGTTAATATATATTAGAAATTACTTATTCTTAAATTTGACACAAGATGACATACTATCCGTTAGAATGCAAATGATCCACGAGATTTTGGAGGACCGGATTTTTATAGACGCAGTAGAAAGTACGTACATATATATATATTATATTATATATTATATATATATATATATATATATATATATATATACATATGTATTGTTAATTGAGTATGATTTTCTTATGTCCTTAGGATTTGGCATATACATATAAATTATTTATAATATGGCATGCAATAAGCTAACTTATAACGTGTATATATAAACAGGATGGTTAATACTTACAACTTTTACAGTGTGCAAATATATATACATGTACAAGACATATACAAATATATATACTATATATACATGTATATTATCCGTTTAACTATTCTGTGTGTTTATATATACAGATACAATTGCATACAACCCTCTGTGTGTATGTGTGTGTGTGTTGACTTTATGTGAGCTGCCTGTGCTTTGCAACATAATACATATTTATACATACAGACTAAAAATTAGGTATCTTAGGTTTATGACGTTAAAGGTCTTAACCTTCAACGTCTTAAACATGGGTTCGATTCTAAGTTTCAAATTGAGAAAATTATAATCACATTAAAGAAATATATCAGATTCAATTATTATATTATTATTAAGAAATTATATTGATATTTAAAACAATTAATTAACTAATTAGTTACGAGTTATATATATTGTAATATTTCTCATAACTCACTAAAAGTTTGTTATTCCAGTTAATAAACCAGCCGATGAATATGTTTTACACTCCGTCCAATCAATCAATCAATCAATCTCTCTCTCTCTCTCATGTTATAAACAAGTACGTCTGTGTATATATATATATATTATATATATATATATATATATATTATATATATTATATGTTAGGAATATACAACCTGGTAAGCCTCTGCATTGTAACTGGCCAAAGGAAAGCTGGTTACAGACCAAATCCAGCAATGCCTCCAATACATAAAACGCAATTGCCATCTTGAACTACCTGTAAAAGAAAACGAATAAGTTTGGTTATAATCATCTCCTTAATACACTTGACAATAGGTATTGCATAATAATCCATACCAGCACAATATAAGTACGTGTAATGTTAGTTTGAGATTGCGTGCTTGTGTGTCAATATGAGTATTATACCTGTACACTCGTAAGTATATCCAACATAACTCTCTCTCACACACACACGCACAAGTACCATATCGAGAACAGCAAAATTCATCTGAAAGAATGGTATTGTAGATGGAGCTGGATTGGACCCAACACACAGAGCACCTAAGTATTGAAAACTTTCTCACTTTAACTTCATATATGACTGCGTGTATACTGACTGACAAGTAGCTAATGAGACGAGCTCTTCGGTGAAGTTATATATTGAAATTTTCATGTGGCATCTATATGTCGTCTCATTGACACGACATGTGGATTGGTTACAACTGTTGTAGCAGCCACTACGAGCGTAAGCTGCATCGGATACTCCACTGTAGAATCACCATAGCCAAGACAACTTGCATACCCATTGGGAGGGAGGTGTGTAATTATACAGTGTTGAGAATTTACTGTCTTCACTTGTATTCATGGTGTGCAGGCTGGCAACATGATACATATCTCACAAATCTCATTGTGCAAAGTATGGTAAATGCAGCAGCATCTCCGAGCATTCAGTAGCATCCACCAATGTAACATTTACTCGTGCTCGGGGGTATGCATGTCGAGCAGTCTGAGATTTTCAATAAAATGCCGACCAGAGACGAAGTGTCCTAGATGCTAACAAAACGATGAAGTCCAGAGATTCAATAGCATGCAGGACCAGAGTGTTTAGCATGGAATGCAATGGTACAAGCTTATGCACAGAACAGGCATGTACAAGAAGCAAAAGAGCTCTTTGGTCAGATGCCTGTAAGAAGAGAGCTCATGGAATGGGATGATGCAGATGTACCTCCAACATGGGAATCCCAGGGAAATATTTGAATGCTTATTATATAAGAAGATATATATTAAAAAGGCTGAATATGTATTATACAAAAAAAAAAAAAAGGAAATCAATATATAAATTTTTAAAATATGCTTTTGTATTTTAATAAAATCGTAATTAAAACAGTTTTTATTGAAGTGTCAACATTTCCTTCCCCAGTCAATATATTTACTATTAAGTATTTAAATTATCACACAATACCATTAGAGAAATATGAACACGTGTTGTGCACGCGCTTGTGTGTGAACATTTAATATTGAGAGTCAGTTCAAAACAGTACGTTCTTTACATCTTATTTATACAGAATGTAACTCAAAGGTATTCACATATATTTTATCTGGGTTCGAACTGAAGATTTCTAGTATGATGACCAACTCACCACCCAAATCTACACTTGCTAAGGTGTCTACACACATATGTTGGATATTCTTTTTTAATACAAATATATTCTTATGTAGTATTTGACCGTTGGATTAAGTACCACAGGGTATATAATAATGTAACATGGCTTAACTATTTAATAAAAGTTAACTATTTAATAGACTTTTAACCCAATTGGCCTCTATACCTCCGTACATAGAGACGCATTTCATTTATTGTGTGTACTGTATATTGTGTGTGTGTGTCGGTTCAAGAGTATATCATTATAATGTAGATTATGCACAAAGGTAGGTGAATTTGCATATGTATAGGTTTGGGTGTGTGTGTGTGTGTGTTGTGAGAGATTATGCTGTAAGATGTAGCTTCAGGCTTTATACCATGCAAGTATTTCATATTAAACATGTCTTTGAATCTTTCAGCGTTTTAGGATATACATGCTTTCATGATTTAATGTCATATATATATAGAGAGAGAGAAACTTAAACACTGAAGTTCCAACAGTAATACATTTTAATATGAATTATGTATCAGATTTTTATCTTCATTGTTTCTTTTAAAGGGAAAATAAATAATTGTTGTGTCTTATTCTTCTAGTATATAATTATATAATTTATCTAACATGTTGCATATAAAATTTTTCCTTAAGATTATTTAAAAACAAAACAGACATAAAATTACATTTTTTTTTTAAAACATGCGAGCATGGAATCCCCAGTAAACCATTCCATACGCGTGTGTGTGAGAGAGACACACTTAGAAAGTCAATTCACGATTCACAAATAAATAAGAAAACAAGAGTGTCAATCCTCAACACAAATAAATAAAAAAAACGAGTGTCAATCCTCAACACAAATAAATAAAAAAACGAGTGTCAATCCTCAAAAAGAAAGCTGGTGAGTCTTTTCATCTTGTTTGAGAAGGCTTGATGGGAAGGAACAAATTAATATCGTCGCGAACCCCAGGCAACGGAGACCAACTGTTACTAGAGAAGTTGTAAACACAGCCCCAATAAATATCAGTTACAGCCACGCCAAGCTCATCTCCTAATCCAGCCGCAGATAGACACACGTTTATTTCCAGCCCGTACTTTCTTAGATACCACCTCCCAAGTCTGCTCAAACACTAGCACAGCCACTGTTCCATACTTTGCCCCCGGCTCCCATGGCAAAATGCTTACCATCACTAACTTCCCTACGGAGCAAACAAGTACTTCAGCAGATGTACATATGTGTGTGTTTGACCTTACCATGGTATTCATCTACTGCATCGGTGGGTTGTCCACGGCGGATCCTGCAAGGAGTAGGATTTTGTTAGCAAGGTTTTATTGGCAGATAATGGGAGGGAAGTCCAAGTTGCCAAAGTGTTGGGCTTCTTGTCCTCTTCAAGCACACAGATTGATTTAAGCGAGTATATGCCTGTCCGGGTTAATGTTATAAAGTAAAAGTTGAAGTTGTATAATACCCCACTGCAAAAGACATAGTCGGTATAAGTTGGATATTTATGCACACACAGAGAGGCGGTTTACCTTCCTGGCATTTCAGTACCCGCAATATAAATTTCATTGTCTAACGCAATGTTGTTGCATACCCACGTTGCTTTCCTAGAATCGTAGACGTGTAAAATAGTTTTCACCTGTCATTAGAAAGGGTGAGATAAATAAACCAATAAAAAAAGCTCAAGTTTTATTAAGTTTATATATATAAATCTGCAAATATGTTACCACGTTCGTCAAACTTTGCGCAAACCACTAGAAATTCAGGTTTACTATCCTGGTAATTATGTACTAAAACCACAAGTTTGTGTCCCCCTGTCACTCACACTCTCTCTCTCCAACAAGTTCCTGCAAACCAAACACGGAAATAATTTTGCACAGTGTATCCTTAGTTTGATGAATTACCGTGAAGTTCTTTTGGCAAAATACTCCAGATGGCTTGATCAAGCTTTGGGTTAAAATCGCCATACGAATCTGTTGAAGAACGACAGTTTAAGGCGAAAAGTCTTCGTTATGTGATAGTATTGTTCGTAAGGCGCGGCACTCATTTGGCACAGGAACTCATCCTCAGGTGTGATCTCACCCTGTTCAATCATATCTCAGAGGCGCTCATTTACCTGCAATGCTATTTCAGTTGCGGTAGCCGCAATCTCCAAGGCGCTCTTTTGCATCCTAAAAGTTCATCCGTAAGTGCAATCTCACCGTATTCAAGAGGCACTTATCCAGTGGTCTCATGTGCCGGCAATGTTATGTAGCCAAAATCTCCCAGGTAAGTGCAATTTCCCAAAGACTCTCTCCATTTCTCAGGTGCAATCTCACCATTTTCTGCATCGCATTTACTTGCCAGAAACATAAGAGACAAGCATTCATACAAGAAAAATTTAATTTTTATAGAAAACATAGACATATAGACATGTTATGTCTCATGTGTCTCAAGCACTTTAGTCGAAATCTCCTAGGTCAAGTGTTGTATAACAATCTCCCAGCGATTTCATAGGTGTGATCTCACCGTCTTCAATTCACTCAACCAGCTCAAAGCATCAGAAGTAAACGTTCATACAATAAAATTTTGATTTTATAAAAAATATACACGGATGGATATGTCGAACGGGCCAAAACTGTGGTTGTGCACCATGACATTGTAAAAGACAAAGTGGTACGCTAACAATATAATCAACATTGAAAACAAGAATACCTTGATTGATAATAATTAATATTGGAAATAAAAATACCTTGAATATCTTGCTAATTGACCATAAGCGAACAAAAGATTTAATTTACATTTACATTCATGGATGTATGGGATCTAAATCAAGTACAAAGACAAATATAATTTAGAAAAGACAACATGCAATTTCCTACAGTGTGGGTTATTGTTGTGTTAAAGATTATTTACAAACACTTTTATAATAAAATGTACAACGGTAACTCAACTTTTCTTGAGAAAAAAAAATAATAATTGATGTAACACTTAATAATAAAGTCTTTAACGAGTAATATATATTTTTTATATTTTTGTATACAAAACTGTGTGTACATGTATAAGATTCTTCTGAAGAACAGGTCACAAACCCACTGTTGAAATCCACTATATTCAGGTGTGCCTATGTATATCAATATAATAAATATCACACATACACATATATACATATAAATGATTGAGTATGTATTTATTATATTAATGAAAATATATAATAATTATGTATATGCTTACTTGTGAGATTGGTAAGGGGGTCCGAATTGCTATTGATTTATCAATTTAAGTAATTAGTTATGTTATAAATTATGTCTTATTCATAAGTATATTATAAATAAGACATAATTTATAATATAATTGATTATTCAAATTAATAAACCAACATTTACTCGGACCCCTCGCCAATCCCATAGGTAAGCATCTATTTGTGTGTGTGTGTGTATATATATATATATATATATATATATATATATTATATATATATATACTAAACAACATGTACATATATAAATTTATGAAATTTTTAATGTGTGTAAAACGACTCTCAAAGCAAAGATTAAAATGTTTTATATGTGGAGAACATAAGTGAGGTAAATATTTCTTATTTTATTGAAATTTAAAACAATAATGTGTTCATAAGATGATGTGGATGATACAGAAGATTATGATTTTTTTTCCAAGAAATTAGACATTCAGCACTACTCTTCTGGTTAGCTTTACATATTATATATTTATCAAATTTAATAAATATTTAATTTATATATTATTAATAATATAGTTCATATATATATTATATTGTATAGCATATACAAAATAAAAAATTTAATTAAATGATTTAAATTAATCAAGTATTTGTAAAACAAAGATGATCGTATTGAAGAGCCAGCTAACCTTGAGCATGTGAAAGTGGTAAATTCAAAGGTGTGTGCAAGTGGGTGTTTTACAATATAAACAAAACATTTAATAATCTGTGTATATGTACTTATATAAACTGTAATATTTATGTATACCCATTAGGGTGCGAAATAGGCCTTCAGGGAAGTTTGGGGTGGAAATCAGAGTATGTAGCATTAAATAATGGGTTAGGTACATATAATAATAAAGAAGAAGCGACAACTATGTCGCAAGGGCATGTCGTAAGAAAGTATGTTAACATATGTATATATATATATATATATATATATATAGACACACACACACCACATTTGCATATTTCTGCTTATGTTACATACAATTTTACTCAATATAACCTTATAGTACTTAAGTTTTATATGTAAAATCCTTGGTATATGTATGTTTGTGTATGTACATTTATTGTTATGTATTAAACTGTATCATACTTTATTATAATGCTAATCAACATTAAGTACATTAGGAAACAATGCAAGCGTTATATTAAGGTAATCCAATCCAAGACCACCAAAGGATTTCAAGATGATTTGGAAGTAATTAAAGAGAACTCGCATATGTTTCTATTATATATATACCTTGATATTTTCCATATTTACCCATATATTTGAGTTTACAATCATGCGCTTTGTGTTTTTATGCATACTTTTGACATTATATACTAATAGACATATTACACTTACAAATAACTACACTTTAAAAAAAACGATTGAATAAGTTTTGTCTTATTACTTCTCGTGTATAAAACCTATTGTGATATATATTCATAATGTAGTTTTTTCCAAAAAGCATGCATTCATATTAATAATTAATAAAAAATTATTGTTAATGTTTATTAATATTTCTTATTTAGGTTTTACAGTCTTTTATTAACCTTAACAACAAAAGGATAATGAAAAGTCTTCTTCTTCCCCTCTTAACCTCAACGAACGAAAAAATATTGTTCTTCCTCTCTTAAACTTTAACAAAAAGAATGTTGTTCATTCTCTCTTAAACCTCAACGAAAGATACTGTTCTTTTCTCTCTTAAAATTCAACATGAAAAGCAAACAATCTTTAAAACCATAAAGGTAATATATATACTTATTTATGTCCGATTATCCTGGTGTTGGGTGTTCATACACACTCACATGCACACACAAATTTTAATCATTTACAAGATATGTCATAAACACATATGGTTTATATTACTTTATGAATTTATTAACACAATTTTTTTTATAGTTTTTAAGTTTTATGTTCACTGTTGAAACAAGTTGTAAGGGATTAAGAGTTCAAGAACTTTTAAATATTACTAAGCTCATATTCAGTGTTCCTGAGTGAGTAATTTATTTTTTACTATTTTATTAATATGCATTTCTTAAATATAAAAATTTCACTCTTTTTAATTACTTGTATTAATTTGTTTCATAAATAGAAAGCAGGAAATTCACACATCCGGTCACTTCATGAATTGGATAAAGAATTCCATTACGTAGTTATACACTTATTTTTAAATTCACAAACAATAGAGAAGGCTGATGAAAAATTAAATGCATACTTCCTTGACCCCATAATTATGAATGTGTATAATGCATATAGGATTGAGAATGCAGGTGCCAAGGCATTTTACTCATATCATGCTCCAAGGTTAATCAAAAATATCTATTGTTATATACAATACAAATTACATTTTAGATCATTCGACAAATTAGTTATACATTCTTAGATTAAATAATAGATTTATCTTATGCAACATATGTGACTAACAATGTTTAATTATTTCCTCTAAGTAGAAACGATACCCATTAGGTACTTACTGTGGTCAACCGAGACCAAGAACATATTTAAATCTTGGACTCTAAAGCAACCTCGGACGAGCTTGATTTGAACATCATGTTTAAAGTTGATTTGTTTAATCTTAACTATATTAATAATACAATATAATTTAATTATTTAATTATTTTTAAATATATTTAAAGAGATAATATTAAATGTATATTATATAAATAAATATATAATAAATTCAGTATATATATCTTTTAAAATGTACATACATTATATATTTTTGTGGTTTTAATTAATATTCTGTCTATCTGTTTTTACAGAAGTCCTATCTTAATGAGTCAGAGTTAAAACTGGGTCACATCCTACAATGTGGATGCGTGGGAGGTAATATTTGTCGGTCAAACCAACGGGTATGTTTTTTTAATGAATTAAATATGTCTTAATCAGATTGGTGACTTATAATAATATGCTTTATTGTATTATTTGTATTAAATAATTTAAATTTTCAATGCTTATGCATGCATACATCATCTATTATATTGAATAATTTCTAGAATATCTAAAAATTAATTATTGCTCATTAATTAGGAATTATCGATAACATTGTACTTCGTTCCTTGGAACGATATAATTATTGTAACAGATTGTTATATTATTCATTTAAATAAATTATAATTTATACATAATTTAACTCGGCCAATATATATTTACTTCTTTATAACAGTTTATATAAATTTTCTCTCGCAGATTTGACTGTGGAGTATTCATATTAAGATATATGTTCGCGGAAGATCGGGTGATTTACCTTTTAGCCAAGTAAACTAGCATATACATTATATATCTTCTTATATATAATAGTATGTTAATATATATTAGAAATTACTGATTCTTAAATTTGACATAGGATGACATACCGTCCGTTAGAATGCAAATGATCCACGAGATTTTGGAGGGCCGGATTTTATAGACGCAGGTAGCAGGTATGTATATATATATGTGTGTGTGTGTGTGTGTTGTTGATTGAGTATGCTTTTCTTATGCATATAGCTGATGCACATATAAATTATTATATTATAAAATGGAAAGAAAATAATGTACTTAATATTTTTGTACATTAATTCATAAATTTGCACACTTACAATCTATTCTTTGTAAACAGCTTTACCTTTAGGATATGTCGGGAGCTTGAACAAAAGATATTTGAGTATTTTGCTGAATTTTATATATGTATATATGATAATAAAAAACGAGTTTACGAGTTAATCAAATTGGCAAGGACATGTTAAATGTACATGTTTATTCTCTCTCTCTCTCTCTCTCTCTATATATAATATATTATATATATATATCCACACACACACACACACCATTGTTGTTTACAACAAGTTTCACACAACATACTTTAATTTTTATGTGTTAGAAAATAAATTTAAGTAATGAAATATTTATATGGTATAAAGTTTCTTAAAACTTAGAGACTGTTTTAAATGTATTTATATTTATTTATCTGAAAGAATGGCTGTTTATAATTACTAGGTTAAGATATTTTTTTTTTATGTATATATATGTTTGTTGGCATGTGTTTTTTTACAATATATATATTATGGTATGTATGGAAGTTTTGTGTGCTTCCCAGATAGTTATATATGTTGCGCCTACATTTATGTGATATATACAAGTATATTTTTTTTATATATATATTATACCACTATTTATCTAATGCTTATCACCTTAATGTATATACGAATTCATAGAGTATATAATTTACGTTTATGTTTGTTAAACGAACCTTACATTTCTAAAGTCACATCGAGAGAAAGAGAGAGACAATTAAAGATTGGGGATGATGGACTCAAAACTTTCAGGGATATTGCTGAAGAATCTTTACACAAGTTTGGAGATCTTGGTGAAAGATGTCTTGTCGACAAGGGAAGTGACAAGCACCATTGGTGACGTTCTACGTTCACTCCAGGCATATTCTATAGACACACACACACACACACACATATGTAGCAGTGTGTATTTATATTTGTACACAAAGAGTCTAAACGTTGTGTATATTGCTTATACAGACAAACACACATGTTATATAATTTTTTGCATTCTTTCTATATACGCATAGTAGAAGTATAGTGATGAACGACAGGGCAGCATCCACGTGGCACAGGATGCTTCTTCTAGCGTTGCATTCTCACAGCTAGTTAATCCACAAGGGAGTTTAAGTTTAATTATGAATTATTAGTAATTAGCATTGGCCAAAAATTTCTAAGTTAATATATTTTTTTGGAAATATAAGAATTTAAACTGTAAAATTTACCTATAAACTCTTTAGTTTCTTTATAAAATAAATATCAAAAATAGTAACTCAATTTTCTTAAGATGTTTAATGACTTTTAAATTTTTAATATTTCTTAATAAATTGTTATAATAAACATATACTGGATTCATTACTGAATTTACT
>PUQB01000030.1:145816-248316 GCA_003024785.1 Selaginella tamariscina | reverse complement strand
ATTAATAATAAAATAAAAACACAATCATATCTTTTAGCTCCAAGAATATACCTTATAGTTTCCATAGCACAGGTTGAATTTCCTGACCTGTACGTTAACCATAATGTATATTTGGAAACTAGCCATTTGAACAGTATAGAGATTACCTTTTAGCTGCAGTTGTATAAGTTCCCAGAAAGTCAGAACTATGTAGATCTTGTGATCTGCAAAAATGTATATATGAATGTAAAATGCTCATGCAATATATTTCTTTACAATGATCTTGAGTTACACACACACACACAATAAGTCTCCAACTTTGCTAAGTATGTGTGTAGAAAGATATGTGCGTGTAAACGATAGGACATGCAAAAGGGAATATTCACCTCACGGTTTCCTTCTCGCAGATTGACGTAGTTTCTGGGACATCGGAACTGGAGAACAACTCTTGTGATCTACAAAAGTACATGGTATTAAATAATGTGATGACACATCTATATAATATGAAGTAAGCACCTTTGGTTTCGAATCCAAGTTGAATGAGATGCGCGGAAGCTTGCTAGCTGAGAGAGCCGGAATGCAGTGTTTTGGTGAAGCAAGTTGAGAAATGCCTGAAAGGGTCTTATAAGGCACCGATTGAGAGAGAGGGGGTACACCACACACGCACCCACACACGTTCTGTTGTATTCAACCACCTTGTCTTGTTGACACGGAATCGTCAACTGATGGATCTCCATTGAACTTCCTTTTTAATTCTTGCTGTTTTGGGGAAGTAAGATGCACAATACCTGAGAAAGAACTATACGATTAAATGTACACTGAAAGAATTTGAGTATACAGCACACACCCAGGCTACGTAAATGTGATTATGTATAATATATTATATGCTATATGCATATTCATGAATCTCTGCCTAGCACACCCACACGCACACAAACCCTCAACCTGCCAAATTTGATCTGGTTATTGCCATAGGATCTTCAGAAATCCACTGGAAAGTCGGTCTGCAAGAAACACCATTAGAAAATCTCCCTCTTCGTCCCTTACACATACACAACACACCACACACACACACATAAAATACAAATGGAGTAAAACACTTACCTTATTGAGGCGTCTATCAAGTCAACAGCAGCAGAAGAACGCCACGATTTTGGGGAAACAAGTTGAGAGATGCCTTCTAGAGACATAAAATTAGAGCTAATACAACATGTGTATATGCATGAGAATAGATGTACAAAAAAGAAGATAAACATAGAGAATAGCTAAAATCGAGAACACACACACGTGTGTGTGTTATACCTTCATCTGGAATCCATCTTTGGGGAAGCAAGTTGAGCAACTCCTGAAAGACACTTTGCCTTCTCGTTGATATGTTCGAATATTCTATCGCCTACAAGTTGTCTATCTGTCATTGGTTCTACTCCATAATCATCTAGAAATTTCATGTAATATATATACATACGCACATAGCGTATACACACATATAAGTATACACAATTATTTCTTAGACATGCAAATGCATGTGCAAGAATGTTATACACATGTGTATGTATGTATGTGCAAGTAGCAGCCTATATAAATCATATGTGTGGAATTATGAAAAAGGTTCTTATTTGAGTTAAGCTTATGTATACTAGCAAAATTCAGGGAGTTTTGTGTCTAAAGCAGGTACAGGTATGTGTATATTCACGTATATATACGAGAATTTTGAAGTATACATATAAATTATCACGTGCAAGAAAGTGAACAACTAAGACAGACATAGGGAAAAACCCATTTAAATGAGCGTGTTATGCTAATATATATATAACTGAGACTAAGATAAATGTAAGAAAACAATACCTTGTTCGGTTGCCTTCGAATCCTCGGAAATTAAGTAAAAATCCGGCCTGTCTCGAAAGAGTCAGTGGCGGGTAACAAATATACGTGTGTATCTGTGCACATATATCCCTATGTACACATGCATGTAAAAATATATGGATATACGAAGGGAGCTTACATGATTAAGCTCAGGTTCGACCGAAGTGATGTGAGAAACGTTAGAGAGATTCTTCGCCTTCTGATTAATATGCTCGAATATTTTATCGCCCGTAAGTAGGCTCTCACTCTTGGACACGTTTTTCCATCCACCATCACCTTAAACATGAGAGTATTTGTTAATCACGAATACAATTACGCATTACATTTGGTCCGGAAAAATAAGAGATGTACATATGTGTGTTTGTGGGTGTATCTATGTACATACTTTGTGTGTACAAGAGCATAATAATATAAAATATACAGAGAACGCACTTTGTTCTGTTGCTACCGGATCGTCGGGAATCAGTTCGAAATCCGGCCTGTAAGAATTAACAATCAATAAGAAATGTATAAGGCATAACTGACATATCGGCATGAATATAAGGATAATATTATATTTTGCAAACAGACGCACACACACACACACACACACACAAACACACAAGCTATACATGCTGTGTGATGAAATTATGCACTATGTACTCCATATAAGGCTCTCTCTCTCTCTACGCACGCATGCACCCATGCACGCAGGCGTAAAGCTTACATGGTCCTAGGATGGACTTTCTGAGTTTCGTCAGGAGAAGAAGGTAGTCGAACGGTCTCCTGATTTTTGCTTTCTTTCATAAAACTCGTTGAAGGTGTAAATAACAACTTTTTCTCAGCGTCTATGCCAACTGCATGCAAAAATAAGTATTAAAAGTATACTATCAATACTTCTTACCGACACACTTGAGGACATTAGTACGTTACCAAGGCTGAATATAATCTTTTGTAGACTCCTGGCATATTAGCTATAGTGGCTATACTGTAAATCTAACGTCCTACAGTGCATAGTTTATCAGCTGCCTATCAAAGAATGTATAAACCCATCTTTTATCTTATGACGCATAAAGCTACGTATTTATGAGGAGTTCTACTACATTGTTCACTTAATTAGTTTACTTGATAACTAAATACTTCATCATATGTGATATCATTATCAATGTAGACTAATATGTATGATGCAGAGACCATACCATAACTTCCAGATATTAACTCGGCAACCACATCTAAGTCTTTCTCCTTGTCAATGTTCTCAATGCACACCGCAATATTGTACGGACTTAAACAGTTAAAATCAAAATGGTCATTAGGAAGGAAATAAACCCGTGTGTGTGTGTGTGTGTGTCTGTAAATGTGGTCGTAGTATAGGTACCTGCAAATTGTTCAATCCTGCACAAAATAGAACAAAAGAGACATTAATATTTCCATCTACACTCTATGTATTTATATATGATATAATGTACTTACGACCTTATCCAACCTGATAGTAAATGTTAACTTGTAAACTGTATAATTATAACTATCACAGCTATGTAATTGATAAGTTGAGAAGCCTATACATGTTCACAATTTCGTGATATACAAATATATTAACATATATAATATATTATACACATGGCATCTCTCTGTATTTGAAATAAAAGAATCTTGCCTTATTTTCTCGTAGTAGTGAAGCCTATTAGTCTTCTCACTGCCAACCACGAGATGTGCAATATTCGAATTGGTAGATGCGGTATCCGGATCAATTAAGCGAGTTAATGCGATAACAATCTCAAATTTACCAATTAAACTTCTGCTACATTCGGCAAGTTTGATGTCTACTTTAGGAGGAAGTTTTTCCAAAGCTTCCTTAATCCGATTCCCAAATGGAAATTTGCGTCCCGTTATTGTCTCCAAATGCCGCGGATCGGCATTTGCTAGCTTCTCAAATGAGTTTATACCTGACTGTAGAAAAGCCTGCAAAATAAAGCATCGTATCAGCTTAGCATATACATAACTTCGTCTTAAAGACTGTAAACAGTTTTGTTTGTGTGTGTAAAGACTTATAGCTGCTAGTATATTTAAGTATATCTTATGTTAAAAACAAATTGCGTACTAAGCATATATTATATGTTTATAATACAAAAATTAGTATATGATAACGTAACATTATATAGCATCATAATGTATGTAATAAAGCAATATGATATAATGTATAAACTATGTAAGTATTATATCATATGTTATACATTATGATATAATGTATAAACTATGATATATACTTACATAGAATTTATCTGTAATATATACTGGGAGTGAATATCTGTAATTAGACGAGTAGAATAGCCATACCAAGTGTTATAAGTCTATAACGATTGAAGTATAATATAAGATTCAACATTGGATGTATAAATTATTTAAACCGTATAAGATATAATACATAACATTATCCACGGTTCTCGTATTTATTGAGCACTATTGATGTTAACACATGTACCGACACATAATTATAGTGCATATATACTATGCGCTGGAACTACTATGCACGTATGAGCGTAACGATATGTATTATATAATACCTTGGCGGTGACCATTCCTACACCAGGAAGCTGCTTAAGTTGATAAGGACTGTCTTCCCAGAGCCTCTGATGAATACATTTGGCCAATCTCAAAGCTGTCGCAGTTTCCTTGAAGCGCTTCACGTACTTGAAGTATTCACTCATGCAGCGAGCTATGCGAGCTCCATGTGTACAAATGGCAGTAACATCCTGTTGACTTAGAACATTAGTGAACAAGCAAATTTAAAATTACATATCAGTTCTGTAGAATTCAATACAATGTTTATTTTATAATATAAGATATTCTTTCATATTATTCAGAAAAATAATATAAAACAGTAGTCAATACATAGCTAAACAAGACAAATATGTATATACTTATATGGCATGCAGACATAGCAAAGACAATCACACCAGTAACAATTTCTTATGATTTGTCCTCTACCTTTCATGTGTGTGTGTGTGTGAGAGAGAGAGGAGAGACCTGGCTCATGGTGAAGTCCAACGTGGATGGTTCCCCCGATAATGCATCATTTGCAAGAAGGAAGATTTTCTCTTCACGGGATTGAATACGCTTCTTAATTTTTCCATTCGTAGCCAGAACATGGTACTTGATTTTTCCCGTAGTGTTTGCGTTTATATCATTTAGGAGTTTCTTCTCGTTTCGTCTAAGTTGGATCCCTGCACAATAGATAACAACAATATCTAATCTATCACCTAAGTAAATAAACAAAATTAATTTACTTAGTATAGCGTTGAATAAAATATTTCGTATGTGTGGTTTTCCATATTGTATGTACCCATGCATTGAAGTGCTTATGCTGGATAGTTTTTACGAGTAGTACTTCATTGATAGACTGGCGCGCGCACACACACATACGCATGCACAACACTCATAATTAGTGTAAGGACAGTTTGCTAGTGTGTGTGTGTGTGTGTGTCTCTCTCTATATATATAGCAAGAAAAGTTACAAGGTTTATAAGTATATGCGTTACACATAAAATTGATCAGTATTGATAATGCATACTTGGTAAGTATATATCCTAAAACATATGCATTATTGATAGTGATTAATTAGTTATTTAACAATTATCATATGAATGAACTACCTGGGCATTGTGGATACTCACATGAAAGTTCTTGAGATTTGGACAGTATGTAGAGCATATCCTCCACTGCACATTTGCTTGGAGCTTTTTGTTATTTCCTTCATCGTGATGAAATTCAAGTAGTATTTAGCCATTAGTTTTTCCTGGTTCTGAAAGACACGATAGATTTAGAAATTCAATTTATATTACGGAGTTATTAACTGTATGGTTATAAGTTTATTTTATATAATTCTCCACCATAACGCATACCTAAAGCTCTCAGAAGATATCCATACTCGTCGGTCTCAATCATTTGGAAGTTAGCCAGCTCGTTAACATTACGGACGCATATTTCTGGTGTTTCTTTAAGTTAGTACACATACGTACACACGAAAATGTATGTTGCACATATCACCTTTTAGATGATTTTCCAATTGATCTTCCCGAGGTGCATTTTCAATCTTGTAATGCTGAGGATTCTGCTAAACAAGTAAGTGTTTGGCAATAATGTATAGATAAAGTATTAAGCGATTAATATTCTATAACATGTCTACTAGTGTTAGTAATAACTATTGTTACCTCGTCTCTGTGTGTGTGTGTGTGTGTGTACGCGGGCTTGTCTACATATATACAGAAATAGAAACAGAACTAATGGTGTTTGTGATGTATCTATGTATATATACACATAATCACCTTTCTGATTCTGATATACAAGAACGAAGATTTGAGCCACTCAATTGCCAAACTAACGTCAGAAACAGTCATGAGAACTATTTCTGCATTCAAATGTTCTGCTATTGCCGGAAGCAGCCTGAAAAGAAAATATCCGATGTATTACGTTGTGAGTACGTGCAAATCAAGCTGGTGTGTGTGTGTGCGTTCATATGTCTTTGCAAGTAATAAACATATACGTACGAATAAATGCATATGAGAGTGTTGTGTACATGTTTTTTCATACACACGCACGCATACACACACACACACGTTACTCAGACTCCACCACTTCTGAACCAGAGAGAATGTTCTCGTAAAGATGTACCTGAAAAACCAAGTAAGTTCAGAGATATGAAAAAGAAGGTGAGTATATTACCGTATCTCTTCGCGTCATTATAATGACCTCGCCGCTTTCGTCAAATTGTGGTCGGCCAGCACGTCCACACATCTAAAGGTTAAAATGTGTGCTTTGTGGACCGTATGTGTGTATATATATAGTTATATATGGATCAAGGTTTTAACTTACGTATTATACGGAAGGATTTATCGATATTAGCATAATACCATATGGTATACTATGTCTAATGTAGAACACTATCAGCATATCGTACAATCAAACTAGTAGAACTACATTTTGCTTACCTGCACGAGCGTGGACCTTTCGTACTCCGTATAGCAGCTTTTATCTTTGTTACTACAATATGTAGAGAAGTTAGTACTCCCTCCCCACTCTCCCTCTATAAAAAAACAAAAATACTACACGAAGGTATGTACATCAAACTTACAAGTACTGTGTTGACTTTATAATGACGGTATGAGCTGGGAGGTTCACTCCGTGGGCAAGCGTGTTCGTTGTACAAAGAACATGCAAATCTCCTTTTAGAAACAAGTTTTCCACTAGGTTCCGTTCCATTACGTCCATTCCACCATTGTGATATCCAACTACAGGGATAAAGTATGATAATAGATCAATCCTTCATAATAATGTATAATACCTAAATGTATATACAGATTGAAATAGTTTATCTAATGAGGTTTCCATGACGATTTTATATCATGCCTCTCACGTTTTGTGTGTACGTCATGTGCATGGAGTATAGTTTTATTTTATTTTCATAATAACAATTGATGTATACCATGTATATAGCAACGTCTAAGTAACTTTTTAGAAGTGTTATGGTTGTTTAGCGTGCTCTCCGTCCCTCCCTCCTCCCACCCCACCCACCCCACTCTCTCTCTCTCTCTCTCTCTCTCTCTTCTCTCTCTCTCTCTCTCTCTCTATATATATATATATATATATATATATATATATATCTGTGTGTGGTGTGTGTGGTGTGGGGGGGTGCGTGTGCTTGTGCGTGCAGCCGCATGTGTGCCTGCGTGTACCTCCGGTGACGATGCATTCTTGAAGGTGCACGTCTCGTGAAGATTTGGCAGCGAGCTGTAGCCTTTCAAAGTGCTCCTGGCTCTTGATGAAAGGATTACGCATGTTTAGCCTGGCAGCTGCCCTAGCGACTGTTTTAGCCGCCTCCTGTGCTCCTTTCCTTGTCGAACAGAAAACCAGAACACCACCTTTTTCCACCTCCTCTTGCATAAGAATATCTGTCCAAAGGTATTGCATATATTTACAGAGAGAGTTGCATACTCAACATACAAGACTGTTCCTGTGTATTAAGAAAACATAGACATACATATACAGACGTATAAATAGATACAAATACACACATGCATCTATAAATAACTATCATCTCATATCATATGTACGACATATACATACATCCACCCTTATGACTGTCCTACCAATACATAATCATACTGATACGACCGTGTGCATCGACACACAGACACAGACACAGACACAGACACAGACACACACACACACACACACACACACACACACACACACACAACACATCTATATATATTTATTTATAAATATACGTATCTGAACAGGAAAGGAATCGCATGAGCGACTAAAGATTCATACCAAAAAGGAAGTTTTGCAGTTTCTGTGCAAAACAGAGAAATACGTTAGGTTTGGCCTCAAAAATAAGAAATGAAGAGTAGAAAAATAAAACGTAAGGCATTTCTTACCCTCTCAAATAAGAAGTCATTTTTCGCCGGGGCATAGCCTGTCCATGAAACCATTTCCTTAGTATAACGAAAACATATTATATGCATACACAATAAAAATTAGAAGTACCGAGAACTTTAGTGCTCAATTTTACAGGTCGTACTTCCTCTCCAAATCTGTGGAAGTAGTGAGAAAATCATGAGAGAGAGAGGGAGAGAGGAGAGAGAGAGAGACCTCTTTAATGCCTGTCTAGGAACATTCAGCCATTCACCTGCAAAAACCAAACCATCAAAAGAGTGTACATTATACGTATCCTACATACGTATTTACACACACATAGATCTACTACATACCGTATTCACATGATATACTAATAATACCATATCTAGTTAATTTGATATCTGAAATATACTGTAAATATAGTGCGACCGATAGTACGTTATAGTATATATATTACAATATACTGTATAAATGATATAGTAGAAGGTATAGACTAACTATATATATATGGTAATTTTGTAAATAAAACTTGCTTACCGATGTCTTCGATATTAGGAATTGTTGCAGAGACAGCAACAAAACGGATAGTAGAGAGAGGGCAACCTCTCATCTCTGGATAGCGGGAAAGCATTCTCATCCTACTCACAATTGCTTCCAGTGCTGCCCCTCGAGGCTCATGCAGAAGATGAACTTCGTCAATCTCGAATAGAGCTACGTCGGCGAAGAAGCTCGATCCTCCGTGGTCCTTGTGCCTTCGTGTCATCGAGTCGAATTTCTGCACAAAGAACATATATGTATATGTGTATGCGCGTGGGCCCCATTGCTCACGTGTGTGGGCGTGTGCGTGTTCGCGTTGTGGAAAAGAAAACGCGATACATGCTTACATATCTGTATATACATGTATAAAGCACACACAGAAATACATGTCTATATTTCATAACAGTTGAAAATCAGATCGCAAACCAAACGAAGTCGATTTAATCAGCACACTCACAACCACGCGTGGATACATACCTCCGGTGTAGTGAGGATGATATCGGTCTCCTGCATGGGATTCACGTCAAAAGCATCTCCAGTTAGCTCTTGACAGTTCAGTCCAAGTGTTTCTCCAAATTTCTGCTTCCATTCTCTCAATTTCTCCTGCACGAGGGCCTTCGTGGGTGCAACGTAAACCTGCATTGCACTTCTCAGAAACCCACTGGTTCATACACACAGTGTGTGTGTGTGTGCATATGCATGTATATTATGTATATGCACATAAACTAGTCCTGTGACCACACAACTTAGAGAAAGCTCTTACCGTTTTCAATGTTCCAGGGGAATGTTGGAACTGCCCACCTTTGCCGATGCATCTGCTCAAGAGCTGCAAGATGCAAAGTTCGAATAGAACAGTCTTGCCGCTACCTGTTGGAGCCGAGACGACCATGTTGTGATTCGAACAAAACGCTTCCGAGAAGCATTCGCTTTGCACCGAATTGAAATACCTGCGATTATGTACGGAGATGTGACATTTCCGTCAAAAATAGAGCTTTTCAGCTGGAAACGAGCCGAAAATGCGGGCGATTTCTTATTTTCCTATCGCTTAAGGGACCGAAATGCGGCTGGTCTGGGGAATTTTTCCAGAAAAAAATCGAGATTTTAGGTAGAGATCCGGTTTCTACTGACCTAGGCCGAAATGCGGTCAATTTCTGTATTCTTAAAATATATTTTTGGGATTGAAATGGAGAAAGAGAGCCAAAAGAATAGATTTCTGGGGTTTTTTTGTGAAGGAAATCGAGATTTTCACTGATATGAAGCTGCCAAAATGCGATAGACTTCTGTATTCTTAAGAGTCGGAACGGGATTTTGAAAGAAATCGAGATTTCATACTGACCTGAAGCTGAAAAGAGGCCGAAATGCGGCCGGAAGCAAGGAGACCCCCTTCAAACAGTCCGGATCGTGCTGTACAGCCATCCTAAGCTCCGATTCCTGGATCGGCAACCACGTTTTCTCAGGCGCGATCGAGCTGCGGCATGAACCCTAGAAGCCGTATCCCGCCCAAAAACTCATTATATGTGTGTGTGTGTGTCTTAATAAAGTATCACTGTATGGATGGACACATACATGCAATATAAATGCATATGAACGTGTGTGTAGTTTACTATATTATATGCGTTATACAGATATAATAATGATATATATACACATGAACTAGTATATATTTATTGATAAAATTTCAGATGTGAAACTCTTAACTCTCTCTATACGCATACATAAGTGCATGAATGCTCCTCTCTAACTCTCCATGCCTGTCCATGATTATATATATATATATATATATATATAGAGAGAGAGAGAGAGAGAGAGAGAGAGAGAGAGAGAGAGTACATACTCCACATACAAGTGTCTTTTTGTGCACAAAGAAACCTCTGCTTTATACGTATGAGGCATACACATAGACATGTATAGAAACACACATGCATCCCAACATGTACAAATAGATATAACTATCATCTCATATACATTGTCCCTAATACACTATATATATAACATGTTTAATATACGACACACACATACATTAACCAGTATGACTGTCATGTCATAGAGTCATATATATGGAATGAGTAAAGATGACCTCTCTATACTACCCGTTTCGTTGCTGTTCCCACCATCGAAGACATTGGTATGCAATATATACACACCCATATATACATATAACACAAACCGTATATATGATTCAAATGATAGTTACTATGCATGAGATCTAGTTGTAAATGCTACTAAATTTATATAGTGTACTTCAGATATGAAATCAAATACATACAGATATATCACATAATATAGTATGGTACCATGTGGATTTTATGTGTTAGATGTTTTGTCTTAGGCATATTAATCATATGAAATGATATATAGATATGTGTCAACCTTCTTTATGCACACGCACACACGTTATGTGAACTCTCTTTCTATATATATATATATGTGTGTGTGTGTGTGTGTGTGAAAGACAAAGTTATGCATACTACCAAAGGTTACGGCTCTTACACAGTTTGGTATTATATACAAGGTATTATATTCATAAAGAGAATTCAAAACTCTGGTGCCTGTGCTTCCTCCTCTATAGCAGCCGCCTGTGCCTCTGCTTCCTCGCGCTCCTTGTTCCATTTCTCAATCTTGGCCCTGCGCTCCACGCTGGATTCACGTCTATGGTATCTAGGAGAGCCTTCATACTGCCTCCTGTCTCTCTTGTCTCTCCTGTACCTCGAATACGGATTGTATTCATCCCTCTCACTGCGCTTGCACCGATCATAACCTCTGGGACTCCTGCTCCTGTACAGCCTCCTTTTCAAACTCCTGCTTATCACCTTGGGATGTATGAAGTTGCAGTACCCGCCCTTTGTACAGTGGTTCTCCTCAAACTTCCTGCATGTAGCCTCCCTGAAATCGGTCACAGGCGAAAGCTCAGGAATGATCGGAAACCCTCCATAGAAACGCCCCTGTAAACCGGACATGGCAGCTTTCGCCTCCTGCTCGCTATGAAATATCACATACACATTCCCAACGAGATGATCTATCACGTTGTCGCACACTCTGATGCTGTCGCGATCGATCTCACCGTACTTACTGAGCTCCTGGTGAATATCCTCATAAAAATCGTCGAAGTGGTTCTGCACAGCCTCCTCGGTTACGTCCTGCCCTGTCGGCCTTCTGTAGAGGTTGATCAGGAGCAGCGTAGGGCTGTCGATCGGCTTGTTGTGACGCCTTGCACACTTGTCGCCGTGCCTGCAGGCGCCCACCTTGTGATAGAACGGGCAATTTACTCGGTCCTTCTCTGTCCCGTATATCTTTTCCAGTCCCTCCGCGCCTTTCCCTATTCCTTCCATATAATCCTATCAAACCCTAACTCAAAAAAAACATCATTTATATATAGATGTGGAAAAAAAGTACACGTAGATGTACACGTATATGCAAAAAGGTAAGGGAATAAACATAAATCATATATAAATAAAAAAACACCCTCAAGGTGGCTGTCAACATAATGGATATTTCTAACAATATGTATGTTGGGAAACTATCATAATCTGAACCGTCAATTGCTAAGTACAATCTGGACCGTTAATTCATAATGAGATGATTAAATAAACTAGGTCTAGGGTTTAGTCGAAACAGAGTAGGCTAAGATTAGGGTTCTAAGTGAGAGAGGCGGCGGAAGCAGCGGGCAAGATGTCGTCGCGGAAAGGATTGATGGAGCAGGATCTGAGCAAGCTAGATGTGACCAAGCTGACGCCGCTCTCGCCTGAGGTCATCTCCAGGCAAGCTACAATCAATATTGGTACTATCGGTCATGTGGCGCATGGAAAATCCACTGTTGTCAAGGCGATTTCTGGAGTTCAGGTAAATGGATGCATTTTTTCTTTTCCGATAATCTGTGGTAAGTTTCCTACTTTTTGCATTTTTATCATGTAATGTATGACATTACATGAACTCATAAAATAAATGACATGCTTATATGCATTTTTCGCTTTTAGGGCGAATTCTAGACATTTTTATGACATTGTGACATTAGACTTCTTTTTGCACGCTCATGTGTTTGTATTTATATCATCATATATTTATATATATTCTGGTAATTTTTGGATTTTATCCAGTTTAGGCTTAGGCTGTCTGAAACATGCTGTCCGTGTTCACATATCACGTCAATATTTTATACATATATGTATTCATATGTTCTGATTTGGGTTCTTGTTAGACTGTGCGGTTCAAGAATGAGCTGGAAAGAAACATCACAATTAAGCTTGGATATGCAAATGCCAAAATTTACGTCTGTGAAGATGAACGATGCCCTCGGCCCAAGTGCTACAAGTAATTACAGATATGATATATTTATTATATTCTATAGATTTCATATATCATAATTTTCGGCCTAGTAACACAATTTTCTGGATACCTAGCTAACTTTCTTTGCTAATAGAGCATATGGAAGTGCAAAAGAAGACAGTCCTTTTTGCGACGTACCTGGGTTTGAGAACTGCAGAATGGTGCTCAAAGGCACGTATCCTTCGTCGATTGCCCTGTAAGTCTCTCTCATATATACCCACACACACACACACGTTTATATTTTAACGGAATATGCACAGGGACATGATATTCTCATGGCGACAATGTTAAATGGCGCGGCTATCATGGACGGTGCACTTCTATTGATCGCAAGTAATGAATCCTGTCCGCAGCCTCAAACTTCCGAGCATCTCGCAGCCGTTGAGATCATGCGTTTGAAGCACATCATCATCCTACAGAACAAGATCGACCTTATTCAGGAGAGTACTGCTTTGGCCCAATTCGATGCTATTAAAAAGTTTATCCAGGTAAATATATTCTACATAAATATAAGTATACAGGCCCCTTTTATATTAATCATAGTTAATTAAACCTTGATTAATTGGGAAATACTAAAACCCAAGGAAAACATATGCATTTAAATACCGAATCATGTATATGGATAAAATGCATTAACACTAAATGTCTTTTTTCATTTATATCCTCCAAATGCATTAGAATGAACAAAATAATTAGATTAATTAACTGTGATTAAGGAACGGGTGCTGTATACTAGAATATATACCTGTAATACAACTGTCATATATTATATCAGTACATATCTGCGTATACAATATATCATATCAAATGCCATAATATAACTTTTCCTTCTACATTATGTGTATGCAATTATGCATACAGATACACTACTTTGTTCTTTACAGGGGACTGTTGCAGATAATGCACCTATAGTCCCTGTTTCCGCACAGCTCAAGTACAACGTGGATGTGGTATGCGAATATATTGTGAAGAAGATCCCAATTCCAGAGCGTGACTTCGTGTCTCCCCCTAACATGATCGTCATTCGCTCTTTCGATGTGAATAAGCCTGGTGCAGAAGTAGATGATATAAAAGGTGGAGTTGCAGGTGGCAGTATTTTACGGGTATGTTTTATACATTGATATACTATTGTATGCTATACTGATATGTATGTACTGCCAATGTTGTGTCTATATGATGTGCATCTGGTATACTAAAGCGTATTTGATCTGTTTGTATTTTACTATATATAATGGTTATATGATAGCTGCAAAATATGTAGTATGGTAACTGATTATGTTCTTTTTAATCATTCGCAGGGAGTGTTGAAAGCTGGTCAGAAAGTGGAAGTTCGTCCGGGAATAGTGGTGAAAGACGAGAAGGGAAACATCAAATGCACGCCCATATTCTCCAGGTAAACTAAATCAGTAGCATCATTTAAGAAATTATCTAAGCTTTGTTAATAATTCTTATTAAACTTAGTTACTCTTTCTTCTCAAGTCTATTCAAAATTCCTTGTTAATGTTAAAACAGGATTGTGTCCTTATACGCGGAGCAGAACGAGCTTCAGTTTGCTGTTCCTGGAGGGCTAATTGGCGTTGGAACCACTATTGATCCCACGCTGACACGTGCCGACAGGCTAGTGGGCCAGGTTCTTGGTGAAGTTGGAGCTCTTCCTGACGTCTTTGTGGAGCTCGAGGTAAAAGTCTTAACTAACTAATTTAACCATGTAGTTGAGTTTGTGTGTGCGTGTGCGTGTGCGTGTGTGTTGTTCTTACGTTGTTATTCCTTACAATACTCAGGGTCACTTGTATGCATATTTATATGAACTTTCTAAAGCCTGTATAACATAATAATATGAAAATTTATACATAGTTTATGTAACTTCTATATTACTGATGTGAAATACTACTGTGTGGTTGCCTGTGCGTGCCTGTGTATGCTGACAGGTTTCATACACATTAACACGCACACAATATACATAACACGCTTTCTAATGCAGGTGAACTTCTTTCTATTGAGAAGGCTACTTGGAGTGAGAACAAAGGGATCTGAGAAGCAGGAGAAGGTATCAAAGCTGGCAAAGGGGGAGATGCTCATGCTCAACATTGGATCCATGTCAACGGGGGCCAGGGTCGTCGCAGTTAAGGTTGATTTAGCTAAACTCCAGCTAACCTCGCCCGTGTGCACTAGCAAAGGAGAGAAGGTTGCACTTAGCAGGAGGGTGGAGAAGCACTGGCGTCTTATTGGCTGGGGACAGATTCAGGCTGGTCTCACTCTCGATATCCCCCCGGTATCTGCTTAAGTGGTAAACTCGCTTACTTAAGATATATAATGTACCAAACTTTTGCTTTACTTTTAATGATTATGTTTCTTAAGGTAACACTATCTTAAGCTGTAAATACATGTATCTATGTGTATATCAGTATTACGTATATTCATGATCAATATATATCCTAGATTCCCACTGGATATTCTCCGGTATTTGCTTGTTTATGATAAAGCAATTACTGTGGTTTATGAATGTAAGACAGAATTTTATTATAATCTCAAATGCATGAAGTAAATAACTTAAGATACTTCGAATATGCTTGGCTCAAGATTATGAAAGTACATTGCGTTTACTGATTTTTAATTAAGTAATCATCTTGTCTCATCTGTACTTGGTTGTTGCATGAATACAAAGACGCATGTGTGTGTGTGTGTGTGTATGTGTGTGTGTAGAAATGGAGAGGGAGTTCAAGAGAACGCTAAGCCGTCATTATTCAACCATTACTAATAATAAGTAATAATTAACTTATATAATGATGTTTCAAATTTCAATAGTTTATGTTTATATTATTATTGATTAAATATATTACTAACTAAATTTTTTTATAGATATTATTATTAATATTGACTTATTGTGTATTACTTTTTAAATATATACTTCGTCTTTTATTTTATTATTATATTATTATTTATATTATAATTATATTTTATTAATATTAATGCCTTAAAACTCTTCCGCAACACTTTCAACAGTGTTGCCAATTCGAAAAAAGTTAATTCACTATAATAAACAATAAATATTTTATTCACAGCTTATTATACAATGTGAGTAGGTATGTATGTGCATGACAAATGATATAATTTTTAACCATTGGATCTTTTAATTTAATCTTTGTGATATATATGATTAGATCTATAAAAAGTGGTGATTATAATTCTCTACCCCGTCTCTCTCACATACACAAACCTTAGGAACTCAAGGTTTCATTGAAAATTTCATTTATTTATTTTATCTTTTTATTATTCTACACAACAACACGTGTGCGCGCGTGCGCATCAGCTGACCAATGTAATATTCTTAGTATATCTTTTCTTGTGAATTTAAAGTAATTTAGCGGGAGATAAAAATCAAATAAGTAATGAAACATTAATGTGATCGGGTTTGAACCTCGATTTTAATATTAAATGTTTAGTATTATTACCTTAAAGCAGCCTCACATCTGTTACTTGGATTCTAAGCCAACCCTTCTGAGTGCATGGCTAGTGTCGGTGATTGAATACATATTTTTTTTCCTATGTATATTATAAATTATTATATGTGCATTATTTCAAACTTATTTAGTTGTGGCTAATTAATAAATTATAACTATTTCTCATTAATATAAATAATCAAATTTCATATAGTGCAATCTTACTAACAGCTTAATTAAGCTATTAATTAAATGTTTAAGATATGTTATATATAGAATACTCCAGTACACTCTAATGCAAGTATAAAGCTACACACATATGTATAATTTAATAAATTTGTCATATGTACCATTTGTGATAGCTACATGTGTATACATAATATATTATAGTATGTATTGTAGGATAAGTATACATCTTACGATGCGTAATGCATGTATGTAGACGTGTAATATACACATGAACACACACGATCATATATATAACCTAAGGAATATTACACTGGGATATATAACGTATTATTAATCTAAATTACCTTTTTAATAATAATTAAAACAGCTTTTATAGTATATTCACAAATTTGCACTAACGGTGCGCTGCACACACACGTTAGTTAAATAAATAAAATAAATGAGAATTTATAAAGGACATGCGCTTTTCCCCTTTGCGTAATGAAATACAATGCACTGGTGCAAAAGTACACGTAAGCAGATACGTCACCGGGCCGTACACCGTGGCATCCAGCTGGCAGCTTAATTACAAAAAGTGGGGAAGGGAGAGCTGCGTAACGTCCCAAAGGTGTGTCTGGAAACGGCCACTGGCAGGCCGCCGCCGACCATCTGCCACGCTGGCACACAAATTCACCATCCCATTCTTTTTTTAACCCCTTACATGCAGCAGAGCCTTGGAGATACAAAAGACATGGCCCCTTGTGCTATAATACATTATATTAATTTATTAAACTAGAGCATGCATGGAAAATGCCAACGCATGCAGGTCCTCAATCTCAATCCACTACCTACATCACAAATGCTGTATATAAAATATAATATTGTTTTATATTACTTAGTACTGGCGACAAGTTACATGGGAACTTGAAAAACACTGAAGCTAACCAGATTATTAATTTATTAGTTTATTCGAATCTAGTGTTAGATCTCCGCTTCAGATTTTTGTGCAATGTGTTTGCCTCCCCTTGTCTGCTTGTTCATGTGAAGACACACACAATGAGCTTGTTTATCCCCAGCTGTACATGCCAGTCCTTAACTAAACCCCTTAACCCCCACATTATCATGTGAATCCGCATATATTAAAAGGTAAACCCGTGTTTTACTGCAATCATGCGATGTTTTTCAAGTATAAACCCGTATTAATTAAGTCAGTCACAAGGGTCAAAGCAGGAATATTTATCAATCACAAAATAATTGAAGCAGGGAACAAATGTTATACAGTACAGAGACCCCCTGCATACCTGCTTTTGTTAAAGTCTTGTATACTCAAAATGATTCTTTCCCTGTTTGTTCCTACACAGCACCAGATGGGGATGCCGGAAAGTGGTCTGCATTTCTGTAGGTGGCATGAAGCTTTATGTTGTTTAATCCCCCCTCTAAACTATGTATATATTCCACATCCAATACACATGTGAAGCCATATATATTTATATAGTTATTCTCTCCCTTGCGAAGCATGAAAACTGTGTGAGTTTGCCACTTGTCTCTCCTTAGTAATCGATAAGATAAGACCGTACGGGTTGGCAGTAACCAAACCCTGGTGTACGGCTGACAATATTCGCCGTCGCTTTCGGGATTAGGGTTGTGATTTAGGGCATACGTGGCGGGAATCTGAAACGTGGCGGGCAGAGGATCTGTGACGTCAATCAGAGATCTCTGTCCGGCCACAGTGGCTTTTAATTAACGGATGGGATTAGGGGACTTAAAATAAAGGGGATAAAAGGAAAAGACAAAGGAAAAAGAAATTCTCTGACGGGTCTCGTTGGGAGCTCGGATCTCAGGAAAAGGAAAGAAAGCACGCTTGTGTACGCTCCTGCTACAGATGATTGAGATGCCCCCAATGCGACTAGATACATTAAACTAGCCCATCAAATCCCATAAAACCCCCTTAAACCCCCTTAAACCCCAATGTATTTATATGAATATATGTATACCATTCATAAATGAGGAACAGTGATACGAGGTACAAGGAGTTGGTGGTTGTAGGGGTACTGATACACACACGTATAGACGTATGTGTAAGTCAACACAGCATAATATCACGCTCACACAAACAGGATCCTTAAAACAGAGTTAAACTAGATATGGTTGTCATTTTTAGCCTCCCTGTACACTAGGCCTGTTGCAATGTGTGTATGGGAAATATGACAATGGGATGTGAAAGAAAATTGTCATCTTGTGTGCAGAAAGAGACACTTCCTAGGCAGTAGCGACTAAGAAAGGGAGTGCTCGTTCAAAACTGCCCCTTAAACTCTCCTTAATCCCGCTTAAGCTCTCTTAAATCCCGCTTGAACCCCGCTGCATGTAGGACTTTCAAACGAACAGTATGCGTCGTCAATCTGTCGCAGGCTCAAATCGCGCAGAGATTTCCGGCATTAAAGCATGAATCCATCACACGGAAGACACACAGATTTTCCTTCAGATTTTTCTTTTATATAATTAAAAGAATACTAATTAGCTTTTATTAATATACTTTTTAAACTTATAATGAAAAATAGCAAACATATTATATATTATTGATTTTTATAATTTTGGACATGATTTCAAAACAAAGCTTTACAAATTCTCTACTGAATTAGCACTCTTATAGTTAAGAATGCTCAAAGTGTTTTTATAAAGGGATTCTTTATAAAAATATAAAAATACTAAGTATTGTTAGGACAAAACGTCGTTGTAAGCGTTTAATGCGCCGCACAGGGTTTAACTTAAACTGGGTGCACTTAAACTGGGGAAGCGCTTCGGTTATCCAGTGGCCGTAACAGGCACATGCGGTATATTTGGTATACGTACGGTACTAGACCGTATACCAATGTATACGGCGTGGCGTGGCGTGGCATCCGCCATAGCTACAGCTCTCTCTCTCTAAACCTTCATTTCTTGCCTTCGTCTTCGTCTTGTTCATCTCTCAGCTAGCATTTCGCTTGCTATTTATTCCAAGCGGCTTCTTGCGTATGCGCTTCTGCTTATAAGAATAGATCTTGAAGATCATTGTTTGTTCTTCCAAGATTCATTTTCCTGTCCAAGATTCATCTTTGGATCGCATTCCGGCTTCCGGGCCTGCATTCGGCTCATCTCGGATAACATTTCGCTTCTCGTACTGCATTCGGCTCGGTGGGGACAAGGTTTCGGCTCAAAACTTCCGCTTTTGTTGCATTCGGCTCACTCCGGACAATATTCTGGCTCAAGGTTTCGTTTTTATTGCATTGGGCTCATTCCGGCAAGTTTTTGTTTCAAGCTTCCGCTTTGCGTGCTAATCCCGGACAAGATTCGGCATTTTCTTTTAGATAATCTCTTTCCGGGCTGCATCTCGGACAATGAATCTCAGCCGGCGTCTCGGGGTCGGCGTGTCCGAGGTCTCGAAGTAAGGGAGATTTAGTCATGTAGTTAGCCTGTTAGCGTCCGGCTTTGGACGTCTTTCTTTTTCAGAGAATCTTCAGACAAGTGCGGCACTAAGAGTGTGGTGGAGTACAAAAAGGAATAGAAGAAGAGAATCTCTACATTGTATTTCTGAAAGATGAAGGTCAAAGACAAGGGAGATTTTGATACCGGCAAATACATCCGGTATACGCCCGAGCAAGTTGAAGCCTTGGAGCGCGTCTACCATGAGTGTCCGAAGCCGAGCTCGATTCGCCGACAGCAGATTGTCCGAGACTATCCTGTTCTTTCCAACATTGAGCCACGACAGATCAAAGTCTGGTTCCAGAACCGGAGGTATGGTGTTTCTCTACATTTTCATTTTCATTTTCCTGCGTTTTTAATCCATTTTCCTGTGTGGTGTATTGAGATGATTAAGTTTTGTGTATATTTGTATTTAGATGCCGTGAGAAGCAAAGGAAAGAGACATCGAGGCTTCAGAGTGTAAACTCTTCGCTGACCGCCATGAACAAGATCATCATGGAGAGAATGAGCGTTTAACCAAGCACAGCTCACAACTTGCTCTTGAGAACCAGTGCCTCCGTCAGCAGCTTCAGCAGCTCCGTTCCGGTGCAGATCCTGATAAGAAATCGTCTGTCGATCGATTCAATGATCAGGTGATGTCATGTTTTCTTCATTTTCTAACATTTTTTTTCTGCGTGTCTGTATTTAAAATGTATTCTTAAAAATCGTTGTTTGGCTGCATTTTTCGGCACCCATTACTTGTTATTGATAAAATACAGAACGTCTTATGTTATTATATATAAATGCTAGTAAATGCGTTTGTGTTGTATTTCTCAGTGATGTCTGATATTTCCGTTTCATTTTTATATTATTTTTGTATGAATGCGCAT
The DNA here is from genome assembly GCA_003024785.1 of Selaginella tamariscina. NCBI lineage: Eukaryota > Viridiplantae > Streptophyta > Lycopodiopsida > Selaginellales > Selaginellaceae > Selaginella > Selaginella tamariscina. Next base: position 227,279 of record PUQB01000030.1, on the reverse strand, counting down.
ATCGGATGTTTTCTTTATGCATCATCAAAGCGGAAGGGTTATGTTTTCCATCTCATGTTTGTTTGCACCACAAAAGTGCTTAAGTTCTTGTATCTAGCTGTTATTCAATTTTTTAATTTCTTTTGGTCGGCTGCTTGCATCATCAAACGCATGATTTTTATTTTGTTTTACCTTTCCGAGGTTGGCCATGGTTTTATGAGGTGTGGTTTCTGCTTTTACTGTTCGTATCTGTGTGTGTATTATGACGACAGTGAGTACTTTTATGCTTGTTGCTATTTATTTAAGTTAACAAAGCCGTTTCGTTTTTGTATTTTTCCTCTTAGTGGAGGTAGTATTTATGATGCGTATTTGTTTGTATACATACATATTTACTTGTTAAATCATCAGAGCATAGAGTGTATTAGTAATAATAACGACTTATAACGTATGTCCGTTTGCAGGCGGCTCTGGCTTTGGCTGACAGAAGCCCTGATTCAGAGGTTACTGGCGGAGTACCTCAGCATTTATCAATATCACCTCAGAGTCCACGAGATTCAAGCCCCGCTGGGTAAAATTTTTAAAAACTAGTTTTAATTTGTTGGAGTTTTACTTCATAACACTTATCTTTATAATGAGTTGAAAGTTAATGTAAGTTTGGATTGTTGTATGCAGGCTGTTGAGCATTGCAGAGGAGACTTTAAACTCATTTCTTGCAAAGGCCACAGGAACTGCGGTGGACTGGATCCAGATTCCTGGGATGAAGGCATGCATTTTCTTAATAAAAATTATGATATTATACACACATCATATTGTCAAAACGAAGTTTTCGTTACATAGTTTATTATTCTTACGTGTATTATTTCCAGCCTGGTCCGGATTCAATTGGCACTGCAGCTGGTGGTGCTGGTATTGCTGCTCGCGCATGGGGTTTGGTGGAGATGGAACCAATAAGGGTAATTTGTATGCTATTTGTTGGCTTATTTCTTCATAAGCTCATCAAACATGTATTCAAATGTGTATGTGCATACATAAGTACGAAACTTATGCATCATAAAATTTTATTTTAAATGCTTATTGGTAAAGTGTAACAACTTCACATGATTCTTCCGCTAAATTCCTTTTGTATCAGGTCGCTGAAATACTGAAAGATCGACCCTCTTGGCTTTGGGATTGCCGCCGGCTGGAAGTTTTAAGCACTTTCCCCACTCCTAATGGTGGTACTTTGGAACTGGTGTACACACAGGTCGGTAATATTGAATACCTCTATTAGTATTTTGACTTGACTTTGGGAATGTAATTAATATGTATGTTTTCTTCAGATGTATGCTCCTACGACGCTGGCTCCTGCACGCGACTTTTGGACGTTGCGATATACCATCTTCTTGAAGACAGGAGTTTAGTGGTATGTATAAGCTGTTTATACATACAGCTTATTATTCATTTTATGACTCGTTTGAATAGTTTATATATGCTATGAACTGTTTAAGACATGACCCTTAAACAAGAAGCACTAGGAGTGTGTGTCTAAGATATCTTACCTTTTGCTGGCCCATGTTTGGTATAAAGTGTTTCTTGGATTATCAATCACTTCAAGCATGCTTCTTGTGCTTATTTAGTGTTTGAAAGCTGTTAGTGATTAAAATCTAAGTAAAAGCATGTATGACATCTGTTATGTTTTAAATCGTTACCGTGTATAGGTTTGTGAGAGATCGTTAAGTGGTGCACATGGCAAGCCTGTTACAAAAAATGGAGACTTTGAAAGAGCAGAGATTCTACCGAGTGGGTTTCTGATTAAGCCATACGACGGAGGCGTCTCTGGGATTCACATTGTCGATCATTGGGACTTAGAGGTAATACATACAAATGTAAATAGACTATGCGCTATTGATGTGGTTGTATTTGTTGACATATTTGTACGTGCAGTCCTGGAGGGTGCTGGAGGTGTTAAGGCCGTTGTACGAGTCCTCAGTTATTCTCGCTCAGAGGGTTACACTTGGAGTAAGCTTCTACTTCATCAATGATATACATAACAATTTTTTTATAACTATTTACCTTCTTGGTCATGCAGGCTCTACACCATCTGAAGCGCATTTGTCAAGAGTCCCCAGGTGAAGTTCTCATGCGTGGTGGTCAGCAACCTGCAGCTTTACGTGCATTTAGCCATCGCATTGCAAGGTATTTATATATTAATGTTATTTGCAAAATACATCTTACGAATGTTTTGTAGAGGGTTTAATGACGCGGTTAATGCATTTGCTGAGGATGGCTGGACTTCGTTGGTTGCTGATGGTAGTGATGACGTTACCATATCCATTAACACTGCACTTGGTGCCAAAGCCGCTGGCGGCCAAAACCTGGCCGAGAGATTCTGCTCATATGGAGGCATTCTTTGTGCAAAATCATCAATGCTGCTACAGGTAAAATATGCACACACATGTATATATATGCTCCATTTATATCAGTATACTCATGTATGACTTTCCGTTTTAGAATGTACCTCCAGCTACCCTCATTCGCTTTCTGCGTGAACACCGCTCGGAATGGGCAGGAGTTAACATTGCTTCAGATTCCGTGTCCACTTTAAAGATCGGTGGCTATGGTACTTCAAGGGGAAATTCCGATGAGGAGTGTCTATTTCCAGAGGTATTCAATGTAGTATATTGATTTTATATGAATGTAGCAATGTTTTATTTGTAGATAAACGTTGTTCATAAGAAGACTCTTTATTATTTTTATTATTTCTGGCCCTTGCAGTTACTGGAAGTGATAAAGATGGAAGGATATGGAAATGGGATGCTTCCAAAGGACACAGTTCTTCTACAGGTAATTATTATTTATTTCTTGTTTATTTGAATTCTTGATATCTATATATATGTTTATATCTATGATAGATTTTATTAGTGACTGTTGTATTATACAGCTATGCACTGGCTACGAAGATACAGTATCTGGAACATGTGCGCAGCTCGTTTTGCTCCAGTGGATCCCGCTGTCTCTAATGACATTCCCTTGTTGCCTTCTGGGTTTCGGGTTATTCCTCTTGACAATGGACTGGTAAGTACTTACTCTCACTACGTATTAGCTATACTATCTGATATTTGCCTAGCTCCTCTCATGTCTACCTATTGCTTATATGCGTTTTTAGGAGCTTTCACGCACACTGGATCTTACATCAACACTAGAGAGTGGTACGGACGGGGCAAAGTTTCCGGACGACGTATCGTCCGGGAGCAGCCTACGTTCCGTACTCACAATGGCATTCCAGTTCGTGTTCGAGCCTCACAACCGGGAAGAGATAATAGCAAGTGCACGTCAGTACGTACGGAACGTGATGGTGTCTGTACAGAGTATTGCCATGGCTTTGGCCTCGTTTCGTATGAGCCCTCTTCTCAGCAGGGCCCAAAACAGCAGGAAGCTAAACTGTTCGCTCTTCAGATTATGCGTAGTTACAGGTAATATGTTTATGTATATCATACGCGTATAAGTCATTTATACTTAACACAAAAGCATACATATTCATGCTCCATTGGTTATATATAATGTGCTTTTGTGTGGAGCTCACCCAGACAGTATGGAGGATATAAAACGACTATATACAATCGTATACATATATATACTAGTCAGTATCATGATGGATGACTCATGTATTATGTATATGTATGCATATAGAGAATGAATATATACAATTATTTGTTGTCCTTTTCAACGTTGTCTGTTCGTTTGATGTAACATATTATTTATTGTAAATTGTGCAGGGCCAGCTTTGGCGTGGAGTTCAATGAAGCTCACCCAGGCAGTACGGACGCCTTCTGGCATGAGAAGAGTGCTATTCTGTGCTGCACATGGAAGGTATTTAAAATTCTTACAAAAAAAAATCATAAGTTTACTTTAAATGGTTTTGAGTATAAATAAAACTATAAATAATATACTAGTTTTTAACTTTCATTAAATTAATTTAATGTTTTTCTGTCTTTAGGCAATACCGGAGTTTATATTCGCAAATCGGGCCGGCTTAGAAATGATGGAGACCACATGGCGTGATTTGCACAGCCTTCCTTACGAGAGGACGTTTGACGCAACAGGGAAGGAGACTGCTTATTCGGACTTTGCCCAAGTCCTACATCTGGTAATTAATCATCCCGGCATTATAATGATATTAAATACACACACATACATAACCTTCAGTGTTCGATAGATGCTTGGAATAGATTCAAGTAATTAGCTGTTTTGAGCATAATTATGTAAACGCACACATTATGTATTTATACTATTGTGTATATTATACTATATTGTATCTGGGGAAACCTTGTCCACGTTAGAATAACACAATGGATGTAGAATGTCAATTTTATTTCCTATTATAGGAGCATGATATAATATATATATATGATAAAATTGTGTTTAACAACAGGGATATGCAATCTACCTGGGGGGATACGTTTATCCAGCAAAGGGCATCCAGTGACATACGATCGAGCCATGGCATGGAAGGTATTTGATGACGATGGAGCAGTGCTATGCATTGCGTTCATGTTCACAAACTGGTCCATTGTGGTATGACACGTCATCAAAACCACCAAAAGACTTATTTATATATATATATATTATATATGTATGTATTACTTACGGCATGTATGCCTCTTTTTTGGTTTTTATAACTTAATTTTGTAAGCCTTTTTAACTTTAAAAAAAACGAAAAAAAAAAAAAAAAATAGTAGGTTTATTAAATCGCTTGCCTTTGTTCCGTTGATTTTAATATATGGTCTTGAAGAAATCATCGCTAGTTAATTTTCATAATATGTAGAAATTAAGTATAAAATTTTAAATTCTACATCTATTTTTAAATATTTATTTTTAATTTAATAGCAGATGTAAACATTCTATTTTATTTATATAGATTTTTTATATGTGGAGTGAATGATCATAATATGGATGTTAAGAGTTACAGATTTGAAATAGATAATTATCATTATTATTCACTTAAGTTCTAAATATTAGCCTATTTAAATATTAATAATATTTATAATTTAGCTAATGTTATTATGAATGAATTAAAATAACTAATGTAGTTAGATGCTAGGATATGCTGGAATCTTTAGAAACCCTAAACCCCTTAAAGTCGCAATGCAGATGCTTCCCCTGGGATTGTCGCATAAATTACCATTCAGAAGAACATTTAGGGTTGTCTGTGCGTGTAAGGCAGAGGAAGCGGTCATGGAGCGCAAGCGGAGGAAGACGGATGATGGCGGCGCCAGGCAGAAGAAGGTACTCTCCCTCAGGCAGAACAATGCACGCTCCGCCAGAAGCATTAGCTACATCCAGGTACCATTTCTCACTAAAATCCCCTAGTCTGTGTGAAATCGACCTCCAATCTGCCGTGTGAAAGGCATAAAATTCGTGTAATGATACTAAATCTGCTGATATACCAGTTTTGTGTTGTGTGTGTGTGTGGAGAAGCTGTAATGACCTAACGTTTGTATGAAATCGATGATCAGTGAGGTAAACACTATTTTCTGTTCTCTCTAAAGCATGAGATTTACTTAATCATAAAATTATTGACGGTCATATATCGAACCCTTGTGTGTTTATGGAGGGAGTTTTATGTTAAACCATATAATAAACATAATGACGCATTATGTGTGTGTTCATGTACTTGCAAGTTATGCGTGTGCATATGTATGTAACGTGATAACTACGAAGACAACTTTATAAGCTACAAACAATTTAACACTAAGCTAAATCTCCATAAGATACATACACATATAAAAATGATATGTAACGAACGCTGGTAAATATTTGTGAGGTTATACATCAGAGAAAAGGAAAATAAAATATATTACAAACTTTTCAATTTCTTGTAGATTTTTGGGACCGGGATGGATACTGGAGACACTTCTCCCAGCGTGCTGCTCTTCTTCGACAGCAAGCGCTTCGTGTTTAATGCAGGAGAGGTAGTTAGTTTGTATGTTTATATATAAACATATACACATATAAGACAACACACACTCACTCATTCACACGACAGAGAGACGTACGTTAGCTCGCTTAGACTAACCCGACTTCTGTGTAAAGGGTCTACAGCGGTTTTGCCAGGAGCACGGGATCAAACTATCAAAGGCATGGAATTTCTTCCAATGAGAAAAAAATCGCTGAACACTTTCAAATGCAGATTGATCACGTACTGCTTACATGCGTCTGTTCAGAAACTGCTGGTGGACTTGCTGGTAATTTTTACACACGAGCATTTATACATACGTATGCAAATTTGCATTTAATATATGTGTATGTGTCTATGATGCATAGGTACTGATTGATTCATGCATTTGTAGGAACGCTTTTGACACTGGCGGGGACGTTGGCCTTACGGTATGATGTGATTAACAATCCTTTGATTACAATTAGTGGCTTTGCATGTTTTCAGATAAATATATGGGGACCATCTGATTTACAACACTTAGTGACTGCTATGTCTACATTCTTGCCAAATGCTTCGATGTTTTACACACACGCTTTTGGCCACGATGGTAAACTCATAAACGACGACGGGAGTGATCCCAGCATCGCTGTTCTACTGGAAGATGAACTCGTGAAAATATCTGCCGTTTTGCTTGTTCCCGACGGTCACGAAGGTATTCACTGTTATCAAGTTTGTGGGGGTATTATTTGTGTGTATATATATACACACACACGATGTTACCCGTATAGGTTAGATCCTTGATTATCTACAGGATAACATTAATACAGACTTTATGTATATAGCGTGCTCAGCATGTAACGTGTATTCATGTTGAGGTATTCTCTTAGCAATATCAACTATGACCCTGTAATATACCACTATATACTATACAACTTATGCTATGTTCTTATGTTCAGTAATGTATTATGTCCAGGGAAGAATTTCAAGCCTGGTGATGTTTCTGTAGCATATGTATGTGAATTGCCCGAGGTGAAAGGCAAGTTCGATCCAGGAAAAGCAAATGCTCTTGGATTACGTCCAGGTCCGAAGTACTCCCTTTTGCAGAGTGGATCTTCTGTTTTATCAGATGATAACCAAAGAGAGGTAACAACACGCGCGCGCGTATGCATGTATGTCTGTATATGCATTCGTAATATATTCTATCTAATGATTGTTACAATGCTCTTTAGATTTTTCCGAATGAGGTAATGGAACCACCTTCTCCTGGTCCAAAAATCATCTTAGTTGACTGTCCCACGACATCACACATTCCTTCTATGCTCTCTGCAAACGGCATAAGGAGGTACGCACACATGCATGTACATATATGTATATAGTTTAACACCTGGTTTTACACTGTAAAGGTTGTATAAGTCCCAGGACGTTGTTTGCATAGTACACATGACTCCTGCTGTGGTAAGTAAACAATAACTTATATCAAGGCTGGATGGATAATTTCCCTTCTGCGAAGCACATTTTGGCTGGCTCAGGATGGTAAGCATTTTATATAATTGTAATATATATATGTGCTCGTACACAATTAAACATGAGCTCTTTGATTGTTGTTCATACTGCTTGTTATTATGTATGACATTTGATAGGATAGTCATATAAGTATTGCTAAGAACATACATATATCTAATTATCTGTATAATATCTATATACATAAATGCCTTTTGTTCTTTTCTCTTGCAGCTCGCGTTCAGTTTCTCCTATCCTGAGATCGAGTGCCAAAATCCTATCCAAGCTGCATTTTGCATGCCCTTATGTTTTCCCTGTTACTGGCTTTCCATCAGTAAACGGCCAGAATTCTCTACAGCAGGTAAGATATATAGATATTCAAATATATCCTTATATGATATGTCTGCTGTTAACTGCGTTTAACTACAGAACAATTGCGTTGCCGCCCGCAACATGCTAAAGGTACACACACACACACATCTCTCTCTCTCTCTCTCTCTCTATATATATATATATATATATATACATATATATATATATATATATATATTGATACTTAGCATAGATACGTCTCTCTCTCTCTCTCGTGTATGTACGGTTTCTATCTTGACAGTTTCGTTTACTTCCTTTGTCTGGGCTGGGTATGGACGATTCCACTGTTCCGGAAGACTACTGCGAAAAACATTTGTAGACGAACTTGTCACTGAATCATCAGAACTCGTATCTGCCGCAGAATCCATAAAAGAACTCTGGAGGTATATACGAATACGTACAAACACGTACCATGATGCGTGTGTGTGTACCAGTACGGTGTGGTACTGTTTGCATTCGGTGATCAATATATTTCGAATGTTTCATTATGTATCTACTGTGTGGATCTCCATTATATCTGTCCGTTTGGTATGTACGTGGATAGCTATACACAGACTTAAATACAACACTCTTTTTGTTTGTGATGTACATGCCATTTTTCCTTCGCAATTTCTTTAGGAAGTATAACACAAAGGACCTTGTTGAGGAGCCTTGGCTAGACGTAAGCAAGTTCGCAGATGCATCAAGTAGCTTGTCGAAGGATATTCCCGATGCAGTAAGGAATATGCGTAGAGGAGAAGTGGAGCTTGTGTTTCTCGGCACTGGATCATCTCATCCGTCCACGTATCGCAATGTTAGTGCTATCTACGTCCATTTTTTTGATAAAGGAGGCTTGCTACTCGACTGTGGTGAAGGAACTTATGGGCAATTGATAAGAAGGTGTATGTGTGTGTGTGTGTGTGTGAAAGAGAGAGAGAGAGGGAGAGAGAAAGATCTAATTTTGTATTTTTTTATATCTATATAACTACAGATGATTTTGCAGGTATGGAGCAGAAGGTGCTGAGTTGATTCTAAAGCGGTTGCAGTGCATATGGGTTTCGCACATACACGCTGATCACCACGGTGGTCTCGCTCGTGTACTTTCAGTTCGACGTCAGTTTCTTTCGGAGCTTAACAACTCTAAGCCGGTATGCATATATATAGAGAATATTTATGCACATATATGTTTGTGCGTGTGTGTATATTGTTGCTAAGTAGTACCTGTTTCTTGTTCATTAGAAACCACTTCTTGTGGTCGGACCAAAGCTGCTTAAACGAGTTATAGAAGCCTTTGATAAAGTGGAGGATTTGGATTACGAGTTTCTGGATTGCAGCCAAACTACGTTAGAAGCCTCCGAGTTTGCGAGCTCAAACCAGACAACGAGTGGATTGATTAGTTCCTCAATCATCGAAGTATGTATGTGTGTATGTATATACATACGTAGTATCGTGACATAAATAATCATGCTGATGGTAGGCTAATATAGTAACCGTTATCAGGGTCTCTCCTTATACGAAATAACACAGAAATGTATTGCACCCCCTCTATAGAGAGAGAGAGAGAGAGTTATATTACTTACACACACACTGATACCTTGTATAGAATCAGGGGAAAATGCAAAACTTCTGGCTACAAAAAGGCTTTCATTTTCGAGATGGACTGGACGAAGATGGGAGAAGTAAATTAAAAAGCATTTTGAGAGAGATGGGATTGAGTAGGCTGGTGAGTGTACCCGTTGTACACTGTCCACACGCGTTCGGGGTCGTAGTTGAGGCAGTAAGAGGATGGAAACTTGCGTACTCAGCGGATACAAGGCCATGCAAAGCCTTCATAGATGCTTCTCGTTGCTCTACTGTGTTCATTCATGAGGTACATTTGTACTATATACCTACAGACGCACATATGTATGACGTTTTAGGAATTAAGTTGTATATAGGCGCCATCAATATGTGTGTGTGTGTGTGTGTACAATTAACAATACATAGTTATAACTTTCATAAATTGTTTCATTCGTTTAGTCGCTTTGGACTATCATATGTATATAGTAAACCATTGTAAACCCTACGTTTCTATGTATGCATGTATATAGGACCCTCACCTGTGTATACGTGCAATAATATATACACATGCACACTTTCTCTAAAACATGAAGGTCTTAGAGGCATAGAGGCACAGAGACACATACAGATATTTCGTACCGCATTACGATGATACTTATCTACACGTGTTCTTTTCTCTCTCTCTCTCACACACACAATAACACAGTATAAACCATACTCTCTTGATATGTACGTATAGTATGTGTATATTCATACACGCAACTTTTCTTTTGTTCAGGCCACTTTTGAGGATGGGATGGCGGAGGAAGCAGTGTCAAAAATGCACAGCACAACACAAGAAGCAATAGAGGCACATCAGCAGATGCATACAGAACCATACTCACGCACTTCAGCCAGCGTTACTCCAAGGTCCCCGTGTTTGACGACAGTTACAATGAAGACATGCGTTGCATTCGATTTGATGAGCATCGACATGGTTGATATGCCCCTTCTACCTTTGATGGTCCCCGTTTTGAAGCTCCTCTTCAAGGATGACCCTTCCGATGAAGAACAACCCGTAGACGAAGAGGTATGTGTGTGCGTATGTCTACATGCGCACATCTGTGTGTGTTTGTGCATGTATAGAGCGGGAAAGGTGTTATTGGATATATTGTGTTATTGTATCATATATGGGTATACCAGATGTATACACTTACATAGAGTTCAAGGTTAATGCATCCACATCACGTTACCCTCCCTCGTGTGTGTCTGCGTCTGATATTGTGTATGTAGTGTTATTGCAGGTATACGTCCCCTTTTGTATATGGATACTAATACACGTATAGCCATCCCATGCATCTCTCTCTCTCAACATATATGAGGTATTATCTTATATGTAGTGTTATTACATGTATATCTTAGCATAACCATGACTCTACTATGTGCATACATACATACATATTTCATGACACAATGTTATTTTCTCAGGTGTCAGAAGTGGCAAAGAAATCGTAGTCTTTAATGTAGTGGTAAGTAAAGCAACCATTAGTAGAAAATTTTGGATATATAGTGCGTGGGTTGTCATTAATGTATTTTATTGTAGCAATAACATATACTCAATATACTTGGTATATTGTATATACTCTGTGTATGGTTTGTATATGTAGTGATATACATTGCTATATATATACACATCAACATAGAGCGATGTTTCATTGGGCTCTTTTATACTATGTGCATTGGTTAAAGAATAAGTTATGATACATAGTTATAATGAATAATTAAGGATCTGTTTACGTTAATTAAATCTTAATTTTATGGATACTTTTCTTATTTTCTATTTATAAACTGGATGATATACACCAGTACGTGTGTGCGTGCATGGTATTTTTTTGTAGAGTCGTTTTAAATTTGATGTGTGTGTGTGTGTGTGTGTGAGAGAGAGAGAGAGAGAGATGTAGCTGTAGAATATCTTTGCAAAATCGTACTTTTTAAAAAGCTAGCCTCTAGTACAAGTCTTATTATATTTATTATATATTGAAATTTAACTCTGAAACAGTGTTAAGTAAAACACGTTGGTATAATACACCCGTGCGCGTCTGAACTGCATATCTACTGCAGTATTTTGTTTAATGCTCAGGCAGAGATATGGGTGTTTATTTCGTTGTTTTCTACTGATTTATTTAATGAGAGATTTTAGTGTTTAATTTTATTTAACAATTGATTCCATCTTATGTAAATATTAGACTTTGTAAATTATATGTACTATAACCTTTGATTATTATCTTAATTACTAATAATTATTTAAGAAAATTTAAATTTTAAAAATTAGCATATCTTAGAGTTAGCAATTGATATAATGAAGAGGTTGTATTAATTTAATTTATTATATTTACAAATAAAGAAAATGTGGAACAAGCTACATTTTTAATCATTTATTTTTTCTTTTTCAAGTATAAGTTGCCAAAGTTAAACATAAGAAAAAGGTACTATTATGAATTTCTTATTTAAATTAAAAAGAAAGAAAGAAAGAGAATTATAGTACTGTTTAATGTGACTGAGAAATGAAATGAAACATGTTGGTGATGATGTTCATATTAGCGGTTGTCTTTAAGAATGAAACAACTAACTATTTGACACACTGTTGTATGAAACAATTTTTGTAGAGTTTTTTCTTTTTTTTTGAAATCCTCTTACGTGCTATCTTCATGATAACATATTGCTATTGCTAACTTTTATTGGCCGCTCGTATCATGCAATTGATCTCTTGTGGGCTGGAATACACCTGGGTACCAACCATATGCCTAGACTTAGTGTGGGCTACATCCTCAAGCCATGGACACCAGAGATGTACTCGCTCATCATCCCTAATGTGTGAGTGTGCTTGTTACACTTCTACAGCACCATACCTAGATGCTACCTAAGTCACACCACCTAGCCTTAGAGTACACTAGCTCACCCTCAACTATAACAAGTTGAACTCCACTCTTAAAAGTTGTTATTATTGAGGGTCTTTTTAATTAGGCCCCCTAAAACATGATTAACTTAAGCATGAAAATCATTCATGGTTAACCTTTTATTAAGATTATGGACCAACGTTCAGTTGTTAACATTCCTTCCCCTTTCGAAAAAGTTTTTGTCTTTAAGGATAAATTGTGTATACTTTATAAGATTTATGTCACATCTTTTTTTAAAAACAAGTTGCTTTAAATATCCTTTTGATCACACTTTATAATAGTACTTTTTGCATGTATAAAGGCCTTCTTTAGTTGACTCATAAAAACACACAATGTAGTTGCACTCTTTAAGCAACTTCAACTTATAAGCCATAGCATTGATCTTCTCAATGATCTCATATGGACTAACATACTGACCCCCAAGCTGCAACAAGTTGAACTCTACTCGATCACTCTCCGAAATTAGCATCACACACCCCCTTGAGTTGAGGTTTTCCTATTGAAAAGCCTCAAGGCCTACCTAGACTTCAAATTGCTGTTATCACAATTGAGCAACATCTTAACATACCTGGTCCAACTCATCATGAAGATCAAACACCAAAGTTTTATCCTCAACTTGTGACTATGCCCAATTCAAACACCCCTGTTGAGGACCTCATCTTTTGGGCATTCCTATGGCCTATCATCTTTTGTACCCTCCAAGTTGTGTTAAAAGTTGGTGACTTGTTGGTGGGCCTTCTAGAGTTATTTTTAGTTGTTCTTGGTGTTATTGTGCTATGTCTAGTGCTTGCTTCGTGAGGGTGGTAATCTTAAAATGGCAACTTCTTGAGTTGTTATAGTCAATTGTTTGTCTACTCTACTACTTATGGAATGACCCTCTTGGATTAACAATGTTGATTTAAATCAATCAACTATTCATGATATAATAATAATAATAATAAATAAAAAGGTATTAGTAAAATTAATGATATAAAATTAATTTATAAATTTTTTTCTTTAAAAATCACTATATAAATCAATTTAGATTGTATGGCTTGATCCTCAAGCCAAAAGCATGTAAGAGGACAAATAAGGATAGTGGTGATCAATATGAACCACTAGATGGGTGGCGCTACAAGATGACCATATAACTATTATAAAGACAAAGTTGGCTTATTTATTGATCTGTATCCTACATGTATGTACAATACATTGTATTCTGTATAGAGGTTGGTTCTGTATGTTACTTTAATGGCAACTTGCCTTTAACTTGTTCATCAAGAATTTATTTATTCATTAATTCATGTGTTTTAAATGTATTCTTACATGAATACCTTTACCAATTACGTAAAACATAATATACTACATTAATGTAATTGTTGAATTACATGGTTATGCCCACAAATATATGAGAGTTTTATTTAACATGCTCCATTCAGATCTTGTAAAACTGAATCAATACTTGAAAACACCTCATGTTTGACCATTAATCTTCAAAAAATAAATAAAATAATTATATGAAACTTTAAATTTTTAATAAGTACTTACTTTAATTATTTAGTCATTTAAGCAATTTTAATTGATGTGTCAACATCTAAGGTTCCTCAGTGATTTGGTGTTGTATGGTTATCTTGATACTTGAGATAATGAATTCCTATAGAATGATTATTTTCAATTTGTAGACTAGTTGAAATTGTATGACTTTAATTGTTGCCTTGTATGTCATTATGTATGCCCAAATAATTGATGTGAGCATTTCTACTAGGGTTTTAACTCAAAGGGTCAATGCATAATTATCAAGTGGTCATCCGATGTCAATGTGTGAAAACACTAAGGCTTCTCAAATGACCCTAAGAATTTGATTCATATGCCTAAATAAGCAAAAAGATTTAGAGTCTTACTCTAAGTCCCTTAAAATGATTATTCTTTAAACCCTAGAAGATAATTCAAAAAAACTTTAGGATCCTACCCCATGAAACCTATACATGCTCATGCCCTAACCCCATTATTACTTACCCCTTGAGGAATTACCCTCATCTGAGAGTACAACGCCTTTAGGGTGACAAGGGTCATGACTAAGTCCTAAGGGGTTTGAATGACTAAGTCATAACCTAGACCTAGGGCTAATATTTAATAAGAACACAAGTGTGTGACATAAGTAAATATATGTGTTCTACTAAGTAAACTCCTTAAAACTAGGTTTGGATAATCCTAAGTACATGACTTTACAAGTGTCTCACGAAAAGACTCATGTTAAAAAGTTTAATCTATAAACATGTTCACACCCCTAAGGAGAACACCCTCAACCAAATGTGTCATTAGCACAAGATCTAACCCTCTTTTAATGAATGCTCAAGGCTTAACACCTTAATGTGAGCACAAACTATATGCTTGCTAAAGTATCTAAACCTTTGCATTAAACCCAAGACACAACCCAAAGAGCATGTCTTAAACATTATATCATATATCATTTAACCTAGTATCACAAGATCATGTGACATTGTTTCCCAAGATGTGGGTTATCTCCATAACCTCTCAAAATCAAGAGCTATACCAAATGACAACTTTAGAATCAAGAACATGGTAAAGTTAATATGTCAGGCTAAATCTTAAACCTACAGTTGGACAAGGACACAAAAGAGAAGGCTAAAGATGAGTTTATATAATGAAATATATACTTTAATAAGGTGTAGATTCGCCAACATTAAAGATAAGTTACCCTCGAGGTGGATATACTACTTTGATTTGAAAGTGATGTGACACCATAAAGGGTTTATATCTTGATAACATAAATTAAAACTTACATCGATAAAAGAATAATAAACTCAATTATGAACTTATGAACTCTCACTAACAATTTAGGGCATGAGGGTTAAGTCAATCCTAAAGGTGTTGAACTCATAAGAATCAACCATGAACTTAACTAATATTTTTTAAATGAAAAGTGTTAACTTTGCTTAGAATTTTTTATAAATATATAATAACATTAAACCAAATCATCACTAAATACTCAAGTGCACTAAATGAACATGTTTCCTTAGCACTTAAAAGACTTCTCAATATATTTGATACGTTGGTCCCATAGTTTATTCCCCATTTCTTCTCAAATGTCAAAAGCCTTGCTGATGGGTGATATTCCACTCCAATGCAAGTTGTTGGTCTCCTTATATGCTAGTTAGTAGTACATGCTTTGAAGTACTTTTCTTGCAACTCTAAAATAATGAACCACCGCAATCACGTTTGTAGCCCTTGCATGTCGTCTTCTCCCACTCAAAATGTCCAATGCCAGTTTGCTACTTGCAAAATTTCAAGAATCTCATAAGTGAGTTTCAAATGATTGAAGACCAATTGTACAAGTGAGAACAAGATGAATGGCCCCATAAAGCCTTGCCTCTTCTGGGTGTTAGTCAACTCATGCAAGGCCTCGAATCATGCTACCAAGTAATAGCAAATCAGTTGCTACCTATCTCGTACCTTGTCTCTAGATTAGGTATCATCCTACAAGTCTCATATCTCATCTCTAGATTGGTCGATGTTGACCTCAAACATATTGATGTTCGGTATGTCCAAGAGATGGGCGACATCTCGGTGGTTTGCTAAAATAATAATAAAGTGATTCTTGAGAGAAGATTTGATGATATGTGCCTCCTATACTGTGAAATTAAACTCCTACAGGATTAACACCCACCGGGTCTCCATGTGAGTTGTCGAGTATAGTAGTGACTAGGGTAAAGTGATTACCAGGTAAGTAGTGCCTTTGTTACTCCATATATCAAAATTAAACATTCCTTCTCCATACCTGAATAATTGCGTTGCTACGGGGTTGTCAGTTTTGCATATGCAAGCATGCCCATGTAGTCCTCCTGCAACAATACTGCTCCTATTGCTATACTTAATTTGGTGATCTACAAATGGAACTCCTTGTTCTAGTCCGGGATATAAGGATGGGTGTTTTAACAAAGTTGCATTGAAGTCCTTAAACCCATTCTTGCTTCCGTCCATTTGTATGGCATTTCTTCGACCAAAAGTATTGTTCTAGATTTGTACAGATTGCTTGACAAACTTTTGATAGAATCCTACCTTACCGAGGAAATGTAACATCTTGGTGGCTAGCATATCCATAATTTCTTGCATTGATCCTGGGTCCAGTGTGATCCTCCTTGGAGACAACGTGAGTAAGGAGAGTCTCTATAATGTCATTCAAAAAATGCACTTTGCCCCTCCTAAATTCTGCTATAACTGCTTAATGTGACTCTCTGTGTCTTTGTACGTGTGAAGTTGTCAAGAAATACCTTGGTGAAAGTGGTGAGGTTGTTGTGGAACACCTATTGTATGTACTAAAAGGTTACTGTGGTGTTTGCACATCCCGAAGGGCATTACCAATGTGAATGCCACCCATTGTGTGATGAAGGCAATCTTTTCTTAATCTTCCTATGTGATGATCACCTAATTGTATTCATTGAAGCCATCCATCAAGACGTACTCACTTTCAATGACTAACTCCAAAATCGCCTCGGTGAACAGGATTAAGAATAGATTCTTCTCCGTTGCTACATTCAACTTTCTTGTAGTCAATGCAGATCATCGTTATTGGGAACAATAATGATGGGCAATAGCCATTTTGGATTCTGAATCAGGTGTTGACAACCACTTGTGAATCTCCTCTTTTACCTTTTTGGCGTAGTGCTTTAGCCAAAACGCTATGAGTGGGGACTTCACATAAGTCCTTGTATGTCCGTGCGAAGACCTCTTTATGCTCCCTCGATGATATCCATAATAACCCACTGATCTCCATCGTGTTGACTTCCCGGATCGTTGTGTCAGGCATCCAAAACGTCAATCCTATCAGGTTGGGTTGTCTTTACTGATAAAGCCCTTGTTCATCCTCGGTCAAGCTATAAGCTGAAGATCTAATAACTCCATCGGAGGAATCTATATAGGACATTATTGTTTCTAAGAGGTTTACCTCGCCTATCATGAACAGATCTGGAAGACACCTCAGACATCTTCAGCATCATCGTCCAACCTTCTTCCCACACCGAAACGTGGTACTCCGTTGCCCATACTCCAGGTGGTGGTGCCCAGACTTCGTTGTATGGTGGTGATTTTGCGTGTTCCCATTCATGCGGAACCTTTCCTCAACCAGGGTCGTCTTAACAATAACTAAGAACCATTCTCTGCGTGAATGTTCATCACCACGATATTGAGATTGAAGGGGATTTCTTGGACTCAGATCCCTATTTCCTGCAATATGCGTTTGGTTGTCCATCCCAAGTAAAAACGGTGCTGGCTCGGGCCTCAACAAGCCAAACCAGAATCTCATCCTTGATCTGTCATGGGACCTCGCTGATTAGAGATAAATCCTCCATCCATATAATTAGAGATAAATCGTCCAGGTTGTGCTACCCATGGTTCCTTGGCTGTGCTACGATGGTTCGTAAGCTAAGGGCGAGCTTGAGGAGTTCTCCCACCATACCGTGAGTGTTGTTTCCTGAATGCATGTTGCTAACTGGTAAGAGTGGATGTTTCCTACCCTCCCATTCTCGTGGAATTCCCTCCATCCAACTCTTGGCGGATGCATCTTCCTCGCTTAACATTAGTTTTCTCGTTTAAAATAAAGCTTTTAAAAGGATTGTTCGAACCCTAAAAACAGAGGATATGGTGGTGACATTCACGATCATTGTGGATGACATTGTGTATGCAGATGGCAGAACAGCTATGGCTCTTCTTGGCGGCGGAGGTATCTTTGTTCTTATAAGAATCTCTAATTTCTCTAGCTATTTATATTTAGGGCCACAAACTGCGTTTGGAGCTCAAATTTGGACCCCTGAAGAGAAGAGGTAACATTTCTTTGTAATAAACCACATTATATATATATATATATTATATATATATAGATATCATACATACATATGTATGTATATGTGTGTGTGTATGTGTATGTCTCTCTCTCTCTCTATGTATATATGTATGTATGTATGTCTAGATGTGTATATGTATATCCGTGTGTGTGTCTATACGTGTAATAAATAGGTATATAAACACATAGTTAATACAACATTATTAGACATACAGTTTATGCTTCAGTTTAGTGTATATCTTTAGCTATAATTGACCGGTGTGCGTCTTCGCATGTGTTCTATCTGCGTGTATGTAATAAAATAATGGCTTAGAACACACACACGCACATACACACTCATGTTTGATGTGTGTTTGAAGGATTGGTTTAGCGGCTGGTGTTGGCAAAGATTTCCCACCAGCGTGTAGAAAGTGGCTTGAAGATATGGGCGTTGATACTTCTGGTCTTCTTTTATGGGATTCCCCTACCTTGCGTGCTTGGCAGGTATACACACACATACATACCTATGTATATGTCTCTGTTAACATATTAAATGCTATATATTAACTTAGGCATTGTTTATTAGATTCTGGAGGAGGATGGCCGTCGGACTCAGGTCTGTCTGTCTGTTGTTTCTCTCTCTCTCTCGATGCAAACCTAATGCAGGTTTGGAGGGTTAACATGGGTGACGAAGTCTGGGACATGCTGAAGGCACCTATTGAGAAGCTACCCCTTCATATAGGTCGGCTATTACATGTGTGTGTGTGTGTGTATAACATGTATGTATCTATGTGTACACTTCGTGTATATACAGATGCAAAGCTATTTTCAGAGACACACACACACATACAAGCAGACGTGTATATATGTATACTGATTTATACATGGCTACATGAATGCAACAGAGGTGAGGGATGTGTTTTTTATATTATTATATATATAATATATGTATATTTACATGTTGTTTTGTCCGATGAACACCTTTGATCATTTAGACAATCTCCAGAAGCTCGAAAACATATCATATTGGAGTTCACCCAAGCGGTAGAGATGTTGAATTCATCCGGTCCCTTCGATCAACTGGTGCTGAAATCGTGAGCGTTGAAGTTTATACACACGCTCTCGACATCGTCACACGCTCTGACCTCCAGTAAGTGTGTGTGTGTGTGTGTGTGTTAATAGTCATAATGTTATCTGTATAGATTATTTATATATTTCTATACAGTGCTTTGGTATCTGCTGGTCATATATTTTCACCAAATGAGAAAGAGGCTGAGTCACTAGTAGGCCCTGGATCTCCTACAGAACTGATAAGTCGGCTTGTAGAGCTTGGAGCAGAGGTTAATTTAGTATTACTGATAGTAACTATTAATCATTCTAATAACTTGTACAGGTTATACTGAATATTATTGATGGTATTTATGTTTATATAGATATGTATCAACATCTCTCTATCATGTTGTATACATTTACGTACGTTATGTTATACGTCCATGCCTGTATACATCAGTAACACGTATATATACGTCGATATATGGATATATACATGTATCCTTGTAGATAAGCTATGCTATACATCATTATACATGTCCATATACACATCCACGTTTCTCTATCGTGTTGTATGCATGTAGGTATGTTATGTTATACATCAGTATGTGTATATATAAATGTTTCCATATATGGATATATACATCAATATCTCTCGTGTATACATGTAGGTAGGTTATGTTACACGTCAATGTAAATATACGTGTGTATACATCAATAAGACATGTATAAATAGGTACATGTGTGAGACTAACTTGTCAATAAGTTACTACTTCTATGTGTGTCTCTCTCGATGTGGTATGCATGTAGGTACGATATGTTAGACGTCAGTATACGTACAGATGTGTATATACATCAGTAGAACATGTATATAGGTATGTGTGTGAGACTAAGTTATCAATAACTTATTAACTCTATGTTTGCCTTTCTCGATGCTGTATGCATGTAGGTACGTTACTTACACTATTTCAGGTAAGCATTTACTTCTTTTAGTAATATGCATGTATACATGTATACTTTTGTAAAGTAAATGTCACTCATCTCATTTTCATTCTTTCCTTTTCTACACAGGTTGTAGTCTTAAGGCGAGGACTCTTGGGATGTACTGTTCCAGGTAAGTTTAAAACATCGTTTTCTATTCTATATATACATATATATACAAGTCATGTATATTAATGTTATAATATACATCCTAATATGTTTTACAGGGCTGATAATGGGGAGACGTGGGAAGTCCCTGCTTTTTACAGTGTATATAACAACGAGGATATTCCTGTGGGGAACGTTGTAGACCCAACGGGCTGCGGAAACACATTCTGTGGAGGGTTTCTGATCGGATGGTGGAAAACCAAGGACCTTTTGAAAGCCGCAATATGGGGCAGCGTTTCTGCAAGCTTCAGTAAAGTCGTGTGTGTGTGTGCAGGCGTGCGTGTCTTACATCATATGCATATATTGTACATATGTATGTATGTCTAACTTATGGATACAGTGGTAGAACACGAAGGGATACCACCACCACCAATGTCATCTTGGAGGAACCAAGCACAAGCAAGAGCGAATGTTCTCCAAAAACATGCAAAAAGATTAAGTTTGGTTTAATAAGGTAAATGTGTGTGTGTGTGTACATGTGCATACTATGCAACTCGTATGGTTCTGAGACACACATCTGTGTGTTTATGTGTATGCACTGGACCAACTAATACACCTAATTTAACGTCTAGATGTAGTTAAAGTTTGATTAAGACTATTTAAAACCTTAAAGACAGCACACACGCACACACGGTGGGTTTTTTTGGACAAAATGGTCGGCTGGTTTCATGAGGTTTTTGTGAAAGTATATGTCTTGTCTGGCATAAGTTTGTGCAGAATTTTCTATATAGTGTGGGGACCGGAAGCTGCAGTGAGATGGAGACCCAAACACACACACACACACACACACACACTAAACAAGTTTACCACCATGCATATCATTATCAATTCCTTCCTAGTCTTGAGTTTCACATCAGGTATCTAACATATTGGATTTCAATAAGTTCCCTCATTTCCTGTTTTTAAGAACATTCTATCCTTAAACTAAGTAATTTATAAATATATTAAACCCCTTTAATTAACACCCCATGTAGTTTCAAATAATGGAACACTCGCACACATACACCTCTTACATATAAATAGATATAGGATTATATTAATATATAATATTAAGCTTTTGAGTTTCCCTCCGTATTTTGGGATTACAAAGGTTGGTCGTGGCGCGCTTTATACACGTGGGGGCAGTAGAGTGGGGCCCACAGCTGTGGGTACGGCCGACCACATAATGTGGCCAGCGACGGGACGTGGTACTCCGTACGCTGATGACGTCATCAGCCAACTCCCCGCATTTAATGCATCACCTGGCCCCTTATGACATGCTCGGACTGCGACTGTGGGCCATCCGAAATCCCTGTCGGATTTCCGATTTGGGCTATGACATGCCGTGGCAACTTGCTCACCGCTGATGTGAGAGGTATATCAAATATTCTGATACTAATGCATTAAACTTTTATTAAATAAAATTATATATACCACAATATATATAATAAGACCGTAGAACAATGGCCATCTGTTCAAAACGTATATATATATATATATATATTATATTTCAGTATATATAATATAAATAAACTTAATATTTTTATGAAATGTGTGGTTTATAAGTGGTAGTACTTGCCCCGGGCACTACTTAAGAATTTGCCCGTATGGTTTGTGCAATATGATCTCCCCATCCACAAAAGCATTTTTAAAGTGGTATTTTGACTTTTATAAATTTTAAAACTATATAATTTATATACAAAAATGTGTATAAAAATCATATATATGATGGTTTAAGGTCTCAATCATGTACCTAGATGTATATGTAGAACGGAAACTGCAGTGGCACACTTCATCTAACTAACCCATGTAAAGTACCAATTCTTTACCCTTAAACAATCCACCCTTTTGCCCTTTACACTAAGTATTTAACCTTGTTCGTATTGTATATGTCCAAATCATGCGCAAGTAAAGCCTTACAACAAAGGACATATACTGTAATATACACACACACACACATACATATATATAATGTGTGTGTATATATAATGCACCAAATCCCATAACCATTGGAGGGCTCCATTATCTCCACCAACTTTGAATCTAACACCTGAAACAAAGTCCCCACAAGAATTATAAATAATATATTAAATATGTCTTTAAAAACTTAAAAATATCCAGACAAAATATCTGCTTGTCGGTGCTCTGATTCATTCATACCAACGTACGGACGACAGTGTAGCCACGTGATGCACAGGCCACGTCTCGGGGCTCCGTACCGGGGATATTCTCAGTATATGCGTAGATTGTTCTATGGATATACTGGAATCTCGTTAGGGCCTTAAACACGGTGATTAGGTTTCCACGTGCAATTTTCATGTCTTTTGTTGCTTCTGTGAGAGAGAACCGAGCATGCATATGAAATGAATCTGCCACTGATGCACACAGGTCATGCATTTGGACGAGTAAAATATTAAGAAATTAATGGAATTTAATAAAATATTTAATGATTGGATCTTTGACTTTGAATATATATATTTTGTCATTAAGGGTTCCCATACCCCCGTTACCCTTTTTCCGTAACGGGGTTATAATTGGTGAATCTAAGCTTGTCTACTTTAACATGAACATATTTTTTCTAAGTACTAAAGAAGTAAAACCCTGAATTAGTATTCAGAGGATGGTACAATGGGCCCAAAACGGGTAATGTGTCCTGGAATCATAGATTTCCCTACCTTACAAGTTGCATATTAATATATATACGTATACATACGCTATATATACGTGTATATGCTAGTGGTGGTGTCACATCCACGGGACTGTGACAATGTGATTATGTGTGTGTACGAGACGAGGAGTGTGCACTCAAGTAGTTCCTCTTTGAAATCTTTTGCCGGGATTAATTGTTCAACTTGAAATTTCCCATTCGGGAATGGACCTGTACACGTTTATTTCTTGTACATACTATAGCTGTGTACATAGCTTGTACGTATCTCTCTACGCATGATTATACTCTACGCTTTGCCCTTTAGGTTAAGATCTTTTGTCGTTTACGTGCACCGTCACCTTTTCCCGTTAACCCTTACCCTTAGGTCAATTTGTTATAAGTTGTCCCGCCTTTACATTTATGTTCCACGTTATCCTTTAGGTTAAAGTGTCTAGAATATACTAGTTTGAAAGTGGACCATGATATGAAGCGAGATCCTCGTATTTTCGTTCTTTACAGCAACCATTATTCCAGATTGAGACTTGAACAACCGAATGGAGACCTATTTAATTAAATTGACCAATTATTTACATATATATTATGTGAAGATATATATTATGATTGACAAAGATACCGAAACACTATAGATCATCAAATATATTTGCTAAGGTGTGCAAATTATGTAAGTGGATAGGCTCGAATCAAAACAAACCTGTATCTGACGGTCGGAATCGAAAGGTTGTTTTCAGAATCGTAACAGTGAAAAGTCAACATCGTTGACCGCGGGGTCATCTGACGGCAGTCAACGTCAGTCATAACATCTTCCTTGTGTGAAACATCGCTGTTAACCCTTTAGGTTAACCTCTCCCCGTTTTAGGGCTTACACAAAGGTGGTTGTGCGTGAAATAGCTCGAATTTCCACGTATATGATTAACTTTTACGTACATCATGTTTAGGGTTTATGTTATATTATATTAAAGCTAAAGGTGGTATATGCATGTATAGTCCTTCTGACATAGATTCTATAGGTGATTAAATAATATTACGGTATAAGGTTTACATCATGTTGAATCATTGTAATGGGACGAGAATAAAAGGGGTTAATAGTATATTAGTGATATAATTTATCATTAAACATGATACTACTACAACCAAGAATTTGTTCGAAAAGCATCTTCTACCTCATGCTCTCGTGTCATATTCAACATCATTACGTTTAATTACTTAATTAATCCACGTTAATTAATTTAATAGCTAAAACGTGGAAAACGTATAAAAAAGGTATGGTCCAAGTATATAATGTAGAATTCAATATTCACCTACATTCCTATCAAGTGTCTGTCAGCATTGGCATATATATATATATATAATACATGAATATAAGATTAAACCGTAAACGTATAATTAGCGTACATACTCTTCGGACGTGTATTTTGGCAGGCTCTACATCCAATGAATAAATGCATAAGTATTATATTATAAATTATCTGGAGAGATCGTGTGGATAACTTTTTTTTACATCAATGCACTATAGACACTAAACCAATAATTTTTAAGTTAAATAGAAGATTCCTAATTAAGTTTACTAACTAACTAGCTTGATTAACTATAGACTAGCTAGGTACTAGTAAGTGGAGAATCAAGCTAACCTAGAATAGTTTCAACTTAACAGCGTTAGTTTCACACCAGTCCATTACCTTTAACATATATGTCTGAAGAATTTCTTTCTGAAAAGCAAGAATATGTGATATCATACTTGTAAAAAGCTTTGATTTTCTCTAGTACAAAATATATATATATATGCATTCTTTTTTCTGTAAATATATATACACATATTGCGCAGGTGTATGTGTTGTAGTGTAAGCGTTTCACTGTAGATAGTGTTCTTCATGAATCCTCCAAGTTCTTCAGAGCCCATATGGGGGCCCCCGTATGATCTACACTACACACAGGGAACATCCCATGAAATCCCATATCCCGATCATGGGATTCTGCAGAGATCTTCGGTAGTGTTCCCAAGCTCCCAGAACCTCCAAATGATGCTGCTGCAACAGTCCCAACAATCCCAGAACCGTCCCACACTCTCTCTCCTTCATCAGAATGGGATTCTCGGGGATCACAGGAGCTTCCCGAGCTTCCCATGGGATTCTAGCGGGAATTATGAGTTTCTGTCTGGGAATTACGTGAAGCGGGAAGATCAAGCACTGCAGTTGCATATGAATCATCCACAGCAGTATAACGAATGGATACATGGCAGGATTGGGCTAAATCTGGGGGGAGAACATACTTCTCTGCAGAGGATTCATACTTAGCTAGATTTGGCAAGAGATCTAGACTGTCTGGTGCTCCCATACATGTTCCTCACTGTCAAGCTGAGGGCTGTACTGCAGACTTAAGCAAGGCTAAACACTACCATAGAAGACACAAGGTGTGTGAGCTTCATTCTAAGGCTCCTACTGTTGTTGCTAATGGCCAGACACAGCGCTTCTGTCAACAATGCAGCAGGTAAAAAAAAAATGCAGATTTTTCCTTCTAAATTATATAGTTTTCTCTAAAAATTTCTCTAAATTATATAGCTCTCTTTCTAGCAAAATGGTTTCACATACTTTCACATTCTCGACTTGTTGTTCTTCAGTTTCACAAACTATATATACAATTTTATCCTCTAAATTAGATATCATATTTCTTTTGCAAAGTAGTTTCACATTTACACAACAAATCTCTTTCTTCAGTTTCACTGTCGTTTTATATATATAAAATTTTATCAGGTTAGTTCTATACATGTTAGCAATGTCTCACGGATTTTAAACACTGTTAAATTTTTCTGCACGAGTGTATCCATAATTATATGTAGCGGTTTCACATCGGGTTAGTTTTCTGCATGGAGTTTTTCATGGTTTTACACGGCTCTTTGTTTTCTGCAAAGATGTTTGTATATATGAATTATATGTAGCAAATTCCATGGTTTAACATTCTGCATACACGTGTGTAATATGTGTGTGTGTGTGTGTTTTTTATATACATTTAGCAAATTTGCATGGTTTTACACAACTATTACACAATTTTCTGCATAAGCAGGTAGTCATATATATAATATAACAATTTTTCAGTGTTTTAACACGTAATTTCCAGAGTTTCACATTGTTAGTAATTCATCTGCATATTGTGTTCAAATTTAGTTATATGTATATATTACTTTTATTGCAGCGGGTTGGTCTGCTGTACATTTTTCTGCAAACTGTTGTGAGCATTTTTCATGTTTATACATTATATATATATATATTTCTATTTGATTTCATATGTATAATGCGATAGTTTGCTTCGATGTGTATGTATGTATGTGTTCACATGTATGCATATGTACATATGAGTATGTGTTTTCTGTTAAATATAACACACACTGGAGTGTATTAATGAGAGTTTTGATTGAAACTAGAAACACTAGGTACTCTCACGTGCCCTTTTGTTACTTTTTCTGTTTACATAGGAGTGTAAGAAGCTTTCAGCAAGCACTAAAAAGTTATACATAACTCTGCTGTTAACCTTTTTATAAACTTCGCTAAACTTCATTAAACTATCTAGTTTAGCTTCATTATGGTCTTTAACAGTCTTTGTATATGTAAACCATATATGATCGCGTATCGTCCTTGTCTGTGTAAATTATAAACTATATATTTATTTATATATAAATACATATATATATTGAGAGAGTACCTTGTGTGTGGTTGGTGTTGATGGTTTAGACTGCTATAATGTGTGAGGGACTGACTTTATTTTACGTACTTTTTGTGTGGTGTTTGAACCGTCTTAATAAATACTTATTAATAACTAATATGCACACAGACATACACATACATACCCATTTATCATGCTATATAACGACGTACATAGTATATTAACTGCATACTGCAATTCTGATCATACTGCTCTCTTGCAATGTTCTCGTTTACATGAGTAACTTATATATAGATTTGTGCCCGTTTAAATGTCTATCATAATCTCTATCTTTTCATTAGACATAGTTACACTACGCACACATACAACACACACACAATGAGAAACATATTATAACACAACATGCTACTGCAAGATCAGAAGTATAGAAGCTTAGTTTGCTTATCCTATTATAAATTCTGTCTCCTTAACATTACACACACGCATGCACGCAATAATGCACACGTACACGCACACACTCACATTTGGTTTATAGGTTTCACGCACTGAGTGAGTTTGATGATTCAAAGAGGAGCTGTAGGAAGAGGCTTGCAGACCACAACAGACGGAGGAGGAAGCCACAGGCTATTTCCGCTAAGCCCGAGTCCTCTCACGATGCCTCTGAAGCCGCTCCCTCAAGCGGTTAGTGAAAACACACACATAAAACACACACACACACACACACACACACACACACACACACAGATAGAGAGAGAGAGAGAGAGTATATCACTTCATCTTTAAGAGCAAGACATCGGACCTTCGTTTGTGTCTGCCAGTTTACTGAATATTTATGATGTCGAATATTAGATTATACATGTATACATCATATATTATTGTGTCTTTGTCAAAGAATAAACTGTTAAATTTATACTACCCATGGCATAAGATAAGTTTTATTTATTTATTTATTGAAAA
The DNA here is from genome assembly GCA_003024785.1 of Selaginella tamariscina. NCBI lineage: Eukaryota > Viridiplantae > Streptophyta > Lycopodiopsida > Selaginellales > Selaginellaceae > Selaginella > Selaginella tamariscina. Next base: position 199,761 of record PUQB01000030.1, on the reverse strand, counting down.
TATTTGCAATCTGCGTTTATTTAATTACAATAAGACTTCGTAAGTAGAGCATGTATATACCGTCTCAAGTACTGTACATACCCACTATGTGTACTGTGAACTGTAAATAAATTAAGTACACACATTGTGTGCAAAAATTTAAGATATGCTTGTAAGCGTATATACGATTACAATTACTATTGTTTTTCATAGCATCAATATATATAAACCCCTCTCTCTAATGTATAAGTATCTGTAAGCATGTTTAACATGTAGATGACAATGTGATTCATATGTGTGTTCCTGTGCTTTAGGACTGCAGCATCCAATCAGAGACTACCAAATCTGTATATATGAGAGCACAAACTCACATACAACACGTGCACGAGAAACCATTATGTGTGTGCGTGTGTTTGTGTGTATATATGTGTATAATATCTTTATATTTGGAGGTTATGGTTGAGTGTTGCATATACATGTGTGTGTCTGTCTGTCTGTCTCTCTCTCTCTATATATAAAGAGAGAAGATATAATATTCTACGATTCTATGATATCATGCATACACGTTATATATATAATAACACTTGCAGATACAAAACCGGCACTTGTGCTGAAAGCCAACAGTTCACCTTCCCGAGAGGACTCAGAAGCCAGCAAAGGGAGCTCGGCTAAGAAAACACAGACAGAAGATAATCACCCAGTTAACAAGCATAACCAAACAGTTAATTCCACCTTAAACCCTGGAGATCAACAGGATAACAGAGGATTAACGTCTAATTACAACGTCATTAACACTAATCCCACTAAGCTCTCCCTGTTTAGTGATAAGTCTGGAGGTTTAGCCAAGGTTAACAACAATAGCATTGAACAGTGCTCGTGGTTAAAGTCTGCTACCACAAACAGTCCTAATATCAGACCTGTCACTAAGTCACAGAACTTTCACGATTTAATATCGTGCACTTCAGGGAGCAGGATTAACACCTCGTTAGTGCTAATCCTAGTACTAATCTCTCGGGTTCCTACCTTGGACATCACCACCAACAGGTACTTACTACATAATAACCTGTATGTGTTTTCATGGTACGTTGGCAGTGAAAGAATATGTAGTACTTGCATATCTGTATGTAAAACGCACACACATGTAAGTCATGTGTACCCAAGTAATATAAAGATACATATGTAGAGGCATGTGTAATTGTGTATAATTTATGAAGCACACGCACACACACGCAATGCAGGAGCAACTTGGACAAGGTGATGATCATGGTAGGAACGCATTGATATTTAATGAGAACCATGGTCGATTACAACGTAATTATGCAACTCAAAACCATGGAGAATGTGATGATGATTCCAGCAACAGGCAGCCTAAATATCAGGATATGCAGTCACTCAGAAGCTTTACGCCTCCACTGGAAGCTTACTCTAACCTTTAACTGTAAGTGACACACACGCGCGCGCGCGCGTGTAATATTCATGCGTGTGTGTAGGTGTTAGGCAATATTATATTGAAAGAATTAAAAGTCGACAAGTTTAACCTGTGTATACCTTGTTCTCTCTCTATTTATATATAGGTAGGTAGGTGTGTGTAGTTGGAAAGCTCCTATAGTGTACCATGTGTATATATGCACGTTTGCTAGAGAATACACAAACATAAAAAGCAGGTATATATACACCAAACATATACGTACGCCTCCAGTGTGTATGTCTCGTATGTACCATTAATAATGTAGTGTTATTAATAAATAAGTAGTCAAAAAAAGAGCGGATCTCTTTTTATCTGAGAGGAATATATGAGATGTGACGCTAGCTTTGTGCTATACAGTTTCAAACTTTTTCTACTGTCATACGATTAAATGCTTTGTCTTTTAATTTAATTCATATATATAAATATATATATATTAATTTTATAAAAAAGTAAACATTTAAATTTGATAATAATTCAACAGTATGCAGGTCAGGACTCAGGCAAAAACAGAAAAACACATGCAACTCACTCCTCATTTAACATCCAAGCCCCGCGAATCGCGTTGAGGCAAACAACTGAACACAGAACTAGTATATATTTTTCTATACCTTTCCCTCTCTTATACTTATTAAATAATGTCAATACAATACAAGTTGATACTTTTCTTTTTAATGTTTATAATTGAAATTACTAAGTTATATGTGTATGGGTAGCATAAGGAAACAAACTGTGTTTCTGACTGAAGAAGTTTTAGTAAATTTGTATTATGCAGTTTATATGTAGTCTATACAAACGGACATAAGACACATATATATTAATAAATTATATATATACACAAATCTTTGTTCTGTGGGCCAATAAATGATTTTCTGGGTATGATAATAGTTTACTGCCAAAACTTAGTACAGCAGCAGGGCACCCAACCCAAGACAAAATTCGTCTATCAAAAGAATATACGGAATATTCTAATTGACAGCCCTACCCCACACCTTTGTGTGATTGAGTAAGCTGTTGACAAAATGTGTTACTTTTACCTAACAAATCCTTCAATTCTAAACTATGTTTAAACATGCATATTTATACATTAACTATTGAACGTGCATATCGTTATAACAAAGTACGTACATTTAAGTTTAACCTAAGGACTGCACTGTACAAAAACAAGGACGTTGTTTTCCTTAGTTAATTTAAACTGCATATCGTTACGATATGGACATACAGTGCGAGGGGCCATGGTGAGGATATCTAACAAGCTTATATAAGGACCACGATCGATGACCCGAGAATAGATTTATAGTACTCATTCAGGAAAGTTGTCAATTTCACAAGTAAAGACAAGCCATTTAATGTTATTATAAATTATTGTGTTCATTCCCTAATACATTTGTGTCAATGTCAATTAAGTCCCAAAACGAATAATGCAGCGTTAAGCTAGATGTTACCATGCAATTACATCCTTTTGCTAGATCTGATGTGGATCGTACATTGCCGTTGATCCATACGGTTTAAGCACCTGGAAGTCCTAGAAACAAGAAACATGGTTATACTTAACTCCTTGCCGTACACACGAATACTAATGTATGTACGCATGTGTATCTCTGACGTATGTATTGTATTTGTTCTAACAGAGATTAAGATTCGAAACCGAGCGAGCTAGACTGTATGTACGTTAAAAAGTTAAGGCACATAAACCTTCCTCAGTCGCTCACCGTAAGAAATGAGGTATGCCTGTACTTCTGATGTACATACATATCATGGCATAATCAACTAGTACCTACATATGGGTATATGTGATATATACATACGCACCTGCGGTTGCTGAACGACCGTGGGGGCAGACTGCATGAGATCCATAGTTGGCCTTTGCTGTTCCTGAAGCAGAGTGAGCACTGAGGGATGGTGTTGGTTCTCGTAAGCAGAAACACTCATGGTGGTATTAGGACCAGGCAAGTATGCAGTGCCTTGGCTTTGAACACCACCGGACAGGCTTGCCTGCTGCTGGGAACCAAAACCTGCCTTATAACCTCGGTTCTCAGACATTAACTGCTCGATTGACGACGATGAGTCGGTTGCCCAGGACTGGGATGACAGAAGAGAGAGAGCACGACCGGAGTCAGATATCGTTGTTGTGGCCGTTGTACTGTTTGTGGGTGGTCCTAAACCCGTGTAAACTCCCGTCCCGGACGATGATGATAGACTCAGATTTTGACCCATGATCGATCCTGTTCAATCATTTAACCATTAGCTACTTGCATACGTGTATACACGTTCATAAAAATACCTGAGCCTTGCATGAACTGATGGACACCAGAGGTTAGTATAGGCGGCACCTTTCGTGGAGGAAACAACATGAAGACGCGCTCCGGCCTGGATAAGCTATTGTGCCTGCGGATAAGCCTGTATGATCCTCGAACCTCGGCCAGCTTAGCTTGCCATGCAGATTGTCCCCAAGGTAAGATATCGGTGTTCCGTAAAGAAGTCGCTCCTCTGTATATAAAATAACAAGTAAGAAGGTTGACATATGGGAAATTGTAAACTAATGAACAAACCATATGGGAATGTGTAAACAAATGGAAAACAGCAAAAAGGTAAAGAAAGACAGTATAGTATGATATATCTATCCATCTATCTATCTATATATATATATATATATTATAAAATGGACGTTATCACCACGAGCAAGGCGCATGAATCCGGGTGATAGGGAGAAAGGCAGCAGTTGTCAACGCCATCGGATCAGGCTGCGGCTTACGACGGCGCTCGTTATGCCCCGCAAGGCGTCTTCTGCAGCTCCGCTTGCCTTCATCAAACTCGGACAAAACATGGAACCTACAAATAGAAACAGATAGAGAGTTCATACGTGTTGTGCGATACACACAACACAAGATCTGGTGTTGTAGAATTTAGGCAACCCACCTGCTGCATTGCTGACAGAAACGCTGCTCGATGCTGTTCACGGAGACCTTGGCAGATTTAGAGTGCATTGCGCAGACCTTGTGCCTCCGGTGATAATCCTTGGCGGAAGAGAGATCCGTTTTGCATCCCTCAACCTGGCAGCGCGGTGTATGATTCGCGGAACCTCTCGGCTTCTTGCAAGGAGAGCCTTTGTTCGGCGAGGGAGTCGCTTCCGGAGGAGTAAAGCTCCGCTTGAGCTCGAGCTGAGGCCAGTCTCCGCATCTTGATTCACCTGTTTGCCCCCTTGTTCTTTGCTGCCCATTCGCTCTTTCCTGCAGAAGCTCCGCCCAATCCCAAGAAAAATCCTTCTGGCCCGAGGAATTCTGAGCCGCCGGAATCCCGCAATCATTGATCATCTTCTCTGCCTTCTTCTTAGTTCTGGTCGCGATTAGGTCCGCATCTTCATCCTCATGCTTCACGGCTGGGGCGTGAAAGCGACGACGACCGGCGTCCTTACCTCGGTGCAAGCAGATGAATTCCGCGGAGGGGGATTGCATACCGTCACCGGCTCATCGCCGCCGCCAGCACTCCAGTCGCTCGAATGACTCGTCCATTCCCAAGGCGCCGGCTTGTCCCAATCCAGCCTTCCGCCAAAATCCGCTCCGTTATCCATGTGTTCCCACAAAATGTTCCACAAGCATTACGCGGATTAGGATTTTCTCACCTCCGACCTTGACAAATACCTCACGATCTGTATCTTTCTTCTGCTGCTGCTATGGATTCTTCAAGAAACGCAGGGTTTCGCGATTCCGATCGATTCATAGCACGAACACAAGAAATCCGCTAGCGCCTCAAGAAGATAAGAAATCCGCGAACACAAAAAAAAAAACAGACAATCTCGCACCTGATTCAGCCCATCGCAATCTCCATTCCCAACAGGCGTCCGATTCAGTGAACGCTACAAGCGAGAACAAAGAAACAGAGCTCAAAGGCCTAGGATTGTGGCCACCGTACAAAGCCTCACGCCTGATGGCCCGAGAAATGGTCGAGAAGATACCGTATAATGTACGGAGAATCCGGGCGTAAATAGGTAAAAAAGAAATACTTACAAAACGAATCTAGTTCGTCCAAACAGCCACGTCGTAGCCGTCCAGAGGCCTTCAAAAAGGAACCGCTCGATTGTACTGATCGGAGGAGAATAGATTTTCGTCAATATGATTGGTCCGTGCTATTTCAAAGTATTAGAAACATGAAAGCTTGTAAGGATAAGCCCTTGTCGCGCCACTACTTCTCTGGGCCACCCACGAGTCGCCACGTAAAACCGTACCGGGTAAATAATACGGATGGATTGCGGACCTCATGATTGGTCGGGCACACCGTATGCGGTTCAAATCCAGGCAACCGTATAAACTTGAAAATATTTTAGCAAATTGGTGATGTGTTTGTTTGGCGTGATTTTTGCTTTTTCTAGACTACGTCAACGTTTTGATCACGTCAAGAAGGCAGCATGTGCATGAAATGCTTGTTCCTTATTATACGTATTATATTATTATTAATCATAATCATTAACCTTACTAATTCAAGAATTATATTTTACAATTTATTAACCTCGACATTTGGTAAATGAGGAAACGCGCACTTAGCACTAAGTTTATAATAATATAAACTATATTATTGATATTTGTGAATCACTGTCTTCGACAAGAAAGCGAGACCTGCGTGTGTGAAGAATAAAAAGAAACTACTTTAATTAATCATATATCCAAAATTTTAAATATTAGGGACCCTAACATTAACCTAAAATATATTTTAATAATTCAATATATCAATTCTGTATTTGTCCAGGAAAAGATGACAGAGAAAGTATTTCTTTTCATAATGTATTATACTTATATAAAAATTTAATGAATTAAAAAGTTACAAGGTTCGAAGCTCCATGCATTGCTATTTAAGATTATTTATGCATAGTGTTAAAATTAATTTTTTGTTTTATTTGTATATACACATGGAAAAGAACGCGTGGAAGTGAGAGGTGTGTGTAAGCGTGGGAGTCTCGTCACCCAGAAAAAACTGGAGATGGTGGTTAGGAGAGAGAAGAAAGGCCTGAAAACGACATGGAATCGGACTTTTTTTAAGTACCAGCTATGTTAAACAGTGATATTTAAGTACAATTATATTAGTAAATAATAAAATAAAATAATAGTTAAATATTGAAAATTCAAAGTCATCAGATATGTTAAAAAGTCATATTGATGTCCCATCTCTTCTGTTTAATTAATGCTTTTCCCCAACCAATCACATGTATGTTCGTATATTCCTCAGTTTTTGGAGCTTGTAATTCTCAAAACAATTTATTTAAGGTCTAAATGTCAAACTTTAATCTTTTGTTTTTCTAAAAGCTGAACTAAATATAAAAAATCAGTGGTGTGTCATCATAACAGTTTTTCAAGGTCATAGTGGAAGCATATTTTCTTGCTTTGTTGTGGACCTTCCGTGTGTTTATATACATATGTACATACATAAATATTATAAAGTATGGTATATACATGTGTATATATATGCATAATACAATACATATCATATCTTGCAATTACCGGCAGAGGTGTTTCTCTTCACATTTTCTTTATCTTTTTTCTTTTCTTTTGTTGTGTTTGTTGGCTGGCTACTATGGATATGGAGGAAGTTTTTTCTGCATCAAGGTAGATGTTGTCAATAAATATACTAAGCTTTTAAGGATAGGTTGTTTCACTTTTCATTCATTTCAGTTTTTTTCAACTTTACAAAGTCAATAGTTTGTTCATAAACTTTTTGAAGTGATTCAAAACATATACCATTATTTTTATGTAAGTGTTTGTTATCATTATTCATCCAATGAAAGTGCATTTGGATAATTTTTTAAGTAATCACATATTTATTAATTTGAGACTAAATATGAATTTATATATTATTCATTATTTATGTAATATTGTTTAAATTAAAAATATATCTTTTTATTTTTTTGATATATGAATATATAAATTAATGTGAATTGCCAAAATATGTTTGTTTTTCTTTTTTCTTTTTAAACATTATTAGTTTTATTTAATTTATATATATAAATATGACAACATGATAATGCTTTTAACAATTGCATGTAATTAGACAAAAACTTAGTGAATTTGTTATACAATTTAACATCATGTTTGACAATTGAACTCGATGTGCATATCTTAACATGCTAGAACCAATCAAAATTAATATATTATGATTAGTTATATAATATGAATTAGTTAAATTTCATGCTCTTCATCCCACAACATTTTATATTAGCTAACATTTGAATTAATACATAGTGACAACCAAGGCCCATTTGAGTTGAAAACTCCCCATGTTCATACAATTATATTAATGATATGGATGTTACAACCTATGTGCCAAAAACAATTATATTTTCAAGGTCATCCTCAAGTTCAAGATTCACCAATGTTATAAGTTATTTTTAATGATTATTGTGATCTTTGATGATAAGGGTGATATGTCAATTTCAAGTAATTTATTATAAAAAATAAGTGGTCACACAAAAGATAAAGGAATCTTATGTAATGTAAATTTCATATTTTATTTTTTTTTGGTATGTATATATTAAAGGTTGTAGTCTACATGATTATTTAGTTTTCACATTTATTGCACAATTGTGTAGAGTTTTAATCACTATGTTGATTATTATAGGTTCCAATATGTTATCGATATACTAAATTCTTATTTAAGCACTGTTCATTATCTTTAACATATGTCAATAACGTCTTGCACATTTTATATGGTAATGGATAATCTAAAGCAATATCTCAATATACAACATTATTAATCGTGGATGATAATCTTAAGTTTGTTTTTAATCCTCTTAGGTAGCTGCTTTATAATTTTTGACATTCTTTTAGGTTATAATCCAAAATGATTTTATTTCTTAAACACTTCTTTAGTATTATGGTTAGAAACAGTTTTATTCCATTTACAACTTAATGCTACATGTTTCACACATATCTAGATGGTGTTTATTTCAATAGGTTTAAATATTTATCCATCACTAGAGTATCGATATAGTGTATTAAGAATCTTAAATATGATTTTATGAATTTGATTAAGTTTGCTTTATTTAAAAAAGCAGGTGTGAAGATTCAACATGTATATTAATTAAGAATGGAAGGCTTTTCAAAGTGTCAATTAGGAAATAATCATTAAAAGAGTCATTTATCATGTGACTTGTTATTATTAACATAATCAACACACAAGTTTGTCATCCATCACGAAGTCAATGAATATGTGAATTGCATTTGGTACCCAAATATATCGAGTCCTTATGATTTTATATGAATTATTTTAATAATAATATCATCGAGAATGTTTATTCATTTCCTAACATGATTGATTTATTATATTTTGGTTAGAATCAATAATTTATCAAGTCAAATTTAATTTTTAAGTATTTACATAGTCTAATGATTAATAATATTTTACATATCGCATGTCATACATCTTTTAGCTTTTAAAAATTTATGATTATGCCGTTTGGGTCGACTTTGGCTCCAACCACTTTTTAATGCATGATGAATGAACTTTTTATTAATATATCATATATTACTGTTAATTTTATTATTGATGTTTTGCATAAGGGTTCATAAGTAAATTCAATAAAGCTATGGGAAGTTTAAAATTTTCTTGTTCTTATATAATTTAAAAATTCAACATTTCTTGGCAAAATACAATATTTAGGATGGTTTATTGATCATTTGTTAAATTAAATTACCCATCTTTGAGAGTTGATTCATCCTTAAATACTTTTTCAATGGATGCGAAAACATTAATAAGTGTTTGATTAACTAAAAAAGTTTGATATTATAAATTAACATATTGAATATTAACTTTGAAAGTGTATTGATGCAAATAAATATGGTGGATCTCTTAATTCAACATTCAATGGCTTATATTAATTGAGTACTTGCACCCATTAAACATAATTGTGTTGTTGTTTGGGATTTTAAATGTTTTCATGTTTATTTGCAATATAATAAAATGGTATTGAAATATTTATGTTGCAATAACTTCTTTATTAAAGTGTAAAAATTTGATAAATCAGCATTGCAACTTTAATTTTATAATTTCAAGTTGGTGCATCGACTATGACAAAAATTAATTAATGTTAATACTTTTTTACAAGGATCTCTTATGAATTTTATATTATTTAGTAATACTTTTGCTTAATGTTTTAGTTTAATGCAAACCTTTAGTGTTTGATGTTAACTTACCATCTTTATAAGCATTACGAATTACATAAGAAATAAATTGAAAATTCTTCCTCTAGCTTAGAACTTTAGCTTCAAGATGATTTTTTGTATTTTATAAAGATATGATCAATTTTGATGTGTACCTTTTATTTATGTTAAATACTTTGTATGAGCACATTATAAATTTTTTTTTTTCCGAAAGGCATCTCAATCATCAATGCATATTAAAGAAACTTTGTTATTCATTTTAAATGTCAAGTATGTGTATTAATGTAATCATATATATTCAAAATTATTTAACTTATCAGACTTGGAATTATAAGTAACAAGAGTGTTAAAGTTTATCAATGTTTATTACACTTTCAAATTAGTTATAATTAATTTAATGGGGCATTTTCCATATTCTTCTCAAGGAAACTAATAAATCATTATGATATTTAATTATATAATTCATTAAGTAAATATTAGTGCACTTCCAAATGCAACTACCATGTTAATGATATTATTTATGTTTAATTATGTCGTATTACAACAACACTCTTATTTAGAACATGTATTCTTAAATAATGATACAACTGAGGTATTAAGAGTGTTAAGCACTCAATTTAATGTTAAACACTAATTCTTCTCTTTATATCATCCACAAACTAATGATTTAATGAAATGATTAAATTAAACATTTATATAACATGTATTCAATGAAACGATTGAATTAAACATTTGAATGACATGTATTCAAAAAATTGAATTAACCATTTGCATGACATATATTCAAAAAATTGAATTAAACATTTGCATGACATATATTCAATAAAATTATTAAATTAAACATTTGCATGACATATATTCAAAACTTAATTGATATATTTTCATTCAAATATTGTAAGTATATAATTTAAATTGCCTAATGAATTGCAGTTACCATTAATTTTACCACATGTTAAAGATGCTAAAGTATGGGTTAATTAAAACACTCATATGATGTTTTACCTTTCCTATGTGTAGAATTTGTTAAACATCTTGGTTGGGCTTAGATCCATTAACAATTTTTTTTATAATATGTAAACATTATTTTCGTTATGAGGCATAACATCAAGCTCCACCAGTGTACATGGACGATTATTTTATTTATATGTTTTCTAAAATTAATCAAACATAGGTTAGCAATATATAAATACATCTCCTCCTAATGAGAGCCCATCAATTATACTTATTATATATTTAAGAACCAATTTTTTAAACCACTTGATAGGGACTCAACCACTTGGAACACATGTCAATTGAATTTTTCACACCAATCTAAGGCCATCTTATTCAAAACCATTTACATGCTCAAGAAAGGAAGAATAAGGTAATAATAATATACAATATATGCATGTGTGTATGTATTGCATGTATTGCACACATGCATAGTGATACATGGGTAGTGACTTGGGCTCCATTTGCCAATGCCATGTGTCACATGTGTGGTATGTATATAATCAAGATTTTTATGAATATAATACATCTCATATCTTGTAATTACATCTTATATATATATATATATATGTGTGTGTGTGTGTGTGTGTGTGTGTGTGCATATATATATTTATATGTATGAAAAAACCTTTCATCAACCACCTTCCTATGGATTTAAGATTATTTTTTTATTATGTTTATAAATAAATAAGCTCGGGTGGCCCGTCATGTTTGACAATGTGACATGGTGGTTGTGGTTATCATTCTTTATGGCCATCATCCATTCCCCTTTTGTGTGACAACCACCAAGGACAACCATTGAGTCGCATGGCAATATTGCATTAATGCTCATGGTCATCAACCTTGATGCGCTTCTTGTACTTACCCCCATGGTTGCGACCTAGCTCAATGTGGCCTCGAACGTCATCAGACCATTGCGGTGAATGCAAAGCCACTTTTAAGGTCATAACTATGGACATGCTTGATTAAGCTATTGCAATCCAAAAATGTTGCATTTGTGTCTAAGTGCATCTAGTGGTGGCGGTTGTAGCATGTGTAGCTTGGGTAGGATAAGTGCAAAATAGAGTGTACCATGTGGTGTGGTGTGGTGGCAATATCATTGACAGTAGTTTGACCACAATCAAATCGCCAGCTGGTACGAACGAGGAACTGGTAGTTGATTCGGATGATTGAATCTATGCCCGTGTTAAGCACCGCCTAACAACTATTGTTATCAGTACATGTTGTACCTTCCCACAACACGCGTGAGGGAGGTGCATAAATGCTATAAGCAGGATGCTGTCACATGGTGGCAACCAATGGGAGAGTGCCACCTAGACCTAGGGTCTAGCATTGGTCGACCCACTATATAAGCAGGAAGGTTGGTAGTGGGTCAAGGTCCTTCTAGTCCATCTTCTTCTTCTTTGTATCTTGCTCCACCTTCTCTAGGGCCACATTGTATCCGAACAGGCAATATATGTATATCTCTATATTCCTTATGTCCCACACCTCTCTCGATTACTCTCCTCTTGCTTCGCTCCCAATCCAACGCTATACCAACAAGGGGCAACAACACTGCGCATAGGGGAACTTCTACCCACCTGTACACGGGCCCTCACAATGTTCGGGTAGAGGCCATCATAGCACCTTTTAGTGCTCTCGAGGTAAAGGCCCGCTAGCTAGCGTGGACTCGCTGGTAACAGCGTCCTACTGACCACCAAAGCTTTGTAAGTCACCCCACATTTGGCTTGTGGTTTCCTAACAACCACAATATCAATTCCTTTTAAGTATGCTTTAGTAGTTAATAAATATAATATTATTAAAGAAAGATTAAGATAAAGAAAATATGATAAAAAAAAAATATAGTAAATTTATCACAACATTAACGATAATATTTTTAATTTGAAGTTTAAAATGTAAATTTATATTTTTTTAATTTTTTAATATTGTGTAAGGTCGCATGGTTATTTACAACCAGATGGACTCTAATCATGGTTTAGTGACCTTGTATAATACCTTGTACAGAGAAGCCCTAAAGAGGTCGCATTTCACTTTTAAGCCTCTCATTGGTAGAATGTTTATAAGGACTGCCTTGGAATGGTTACAATGGTATCCCCATCGCCAATCGATAAAATTGAAGCAATTTGTCCTATCATTTCAAGTAGGATTTTGGCAAGTCAGAGGATTTCATTGTAGCTATTTATGAGCTCCATGACTTGCACTATTAAGAAAAATTGTTCAGTGATTCGGGATCAAGTTTCAAAACCTTGTCAATTGTATGGATCCAAGCATGACAAAACATGTGTTGTTGGGTTTGTTGTGGCCTACTCTTGATCCCAACTTGGATGGCTTGGTAGAAGGATTTGGTTCCCAGACCGTGGAGGAAGTGCTAAGGATTATGCAATGATTTGAGAACTCATTGGGAGCATCATAACGTGTTTGTCATGTTCATGTGACTACACCCGCTCTTGGACCTTCTACGACCTCCCCCAATGGGCAAACCAGGGTAGAGGACAGGCCAATTTGCTAGTTGGCGAGGTTGTGGCTGAGAGCACAACATTCAGTGACATGTTGCAAGATCGTGTGCAAATCAGCATCAGGTAATTGCCACTAAACATGAAGCGGAAGTTGTTGAGATGATGCCCCAAACAGGAAACATGGAGTAGTGTCTAGGGTATCAGGCCCATGCACTTAATCTATTGCATTACCTTTGAGGAATCCGACTCTTATGTTTAATAATCACTTTCCTGGAGTACCATTGTCTTCATGCTTGTGCAAGCATAAGAGTTTTGATCGAGTTGCCTGATGCTGAGCATTTCATGTTTATGTGTTCTCAGGAACTCCTATTTTGGTATTGGTGAATTCCGAATTTGCCATCTCTTTCATCAATTGTTTGATAGTTGAGTCCTTGCACTTGCACACAATTCTTGCCCAACAGACTCTGATAATGGTGTTTGCTAATAAGAAATCCTTTACTCGATCACATCAAATTGCACATGTGCCTTTGGTATATTATCATGTACTTCCGTTGTAGCCAAGCCAAGTTCACGACATTATCCTTGGTGTCAATTGGCTTTGCGTTGTCAAGGCAAGATGCAATTTTGAGACATGCACTTTATTTATCTTAGGATGCTCTCTGTTGCGGGCTACAAGTTGTGGACCACATGGGGTTGTGGTGGTGTGGTAGGATGTCATGATAACCAAGGAGAAACCTTCTCCAAAGCAATTGAGGACATCAAGAACTTGTTGGTGAAACATTCGAACATGTTCCAACCCATTGAAGGAATTTCCTATTGAGCACTTGGTATTACATCCCAAATAGTGTAGCCCGACCACTCAAGATGGGGCTAAAGACTATCTTGAATCATTGTGTGTTGAGATGCTGGAGTTGAAGGTGATCTGTAAATCTCGAAGTCCTTGGGCAACGGAACTGCACTTAGTTCCAAAGTTGAACGGGACTGAACATTTCACTATTAATTTTCAAACATTGAATAATGTCTCCATTCTGAATTCATATCCATTGCCACGAGTGAATGATTTGGCTAATGCACTATGGAACAGTCATTACTTCACCATCCTCGATATGGCTTCAGGCTATTTGTACTCTAGCTCTTAAAGATGTAGCAAAGACAATGTTCAACACACCTTCAGGCATGTACAAATTCATGTCATGCCATTTGAATTGGTTGGGGCCCAAGTAACCTTCCAAAGGATGATGGATGAATTACTGAGGGACTAGAAGATTTTGCTTGTGCACATATTGATGACCTCTTGATCCACTCAATTACATGGGAGGAGCACCTTCAACAGTTAGAGTGGGTCTTATAGCGATTGGGGTGGTATAAATTAAAGTTGAAGGAAAATAAGTGCAAGTTTGGATGTACCTCCTTAAAGTACCTAGGATTCATTATCACTGTAGTTGGTGTGAAGATTGATCCCAAGAAGACTCTAGCAGTGCATGACTTTCCTATTCCCAGGACTATGGCCAAGTTGCATTGTTTATTAGGAAGAGCAACCTACTTAACAAAATTTGTTCCTTGCTTCTCAGATTTTACAATCCCACTACAAGGGTTGTTGAAACAAGGAACTCAATTCCTATAGTCCTAAAAATGTTAGAAGGCATTTGAGGATGCCAAAGCTTTGTTGTGGTATCTAAACTTTGAAAGGTCCTTCATTCTTAGGACCAATGCTTTAGACATTGGGCTTAGAACAGATCTGATGCAGGAAACTCCAAATGGATAGCAGTACCATATCACTTATGCAAGTTGAACCCTTAGTGATACTGAGAAAAAGTATTTCACCACGAATAAGGAATGCTTGGCAATGGTATGGGCATTTCAGAAGTTCCATGCCTACTTACATGGCTCAAACACCTTGTTGGAGATGGATCATGCAGTAGTCAACTTGATCATGAAAAGGAGGAATGTGATTAAATGAATTGCTCATTGGGCTTTAATTCTTCAAGGTTATCAGTTTTGGGTTGTTCATCGACCTAGGTCTAGCATGGCGGATGTAGATCTGTTGTCTCGAGCTCCTGTAGTAGTGGTTGCACCTATAGCGTTGTTGCTGGATGCACTTCCTAAGCATGTGCTTCCTAGTCGAGAAGACATCGTGGAGACCCAAAAGGTTGAGTCATGGATCTAAAGGTTGCAAGAAGTCTTGAGCGATGACATCCCTTGCAAGGATTCTAACTTTTGTGTGTATGCACGGTCATTCAAGATGTTAGATGGTATGTTTGTGTTCATTAGGGATGGTTCCGAGTGTCGTGTGGTGGCACCTCCAGTTTACATCAACTTTTAGTTGTGATTCTTTTATGACAATCTGATGTCCAAACATATGGGATCACAACGATGTCTTGAGAGGATTCAATAATATATGTATTGGCCCCAACTTTGGCAAGACCTACATGAGTACATTTGTACAATGTCCAAATTGTCAATGGCATAACGTGTCTTTTCCTCATGTTGCATCCTTAGAACTGATTTGGGTTTCTCGCCCCTTTTGGGTTGAAAGCTTATGACATCATGGGGCCATTTCTTGTGTCTTAGTTTACTAATCGTTACATTATGTGCTCTGATTCCTTAACCAATGGGTGGAAATGTGTACTTTACTAAATGCTACAGCAACTTCTATCATCAAATTCTTGTTGGCCTAGGTGGTGCTGAGACATAGTTGTCCTGAATGAATCCTATTGGATCAGGGTCATGGCCCTGCAACAAAAGCAATAGCCTTATTGATGAGACGATTACAAATCTACCAATTCTTTGCATTAGTTTATCATTTTGTTTGGTGGAGGGCTGAAGAACTTCCAAAGACATGCTCGCCAAGTACGTAAATCCTGACCATACGGATTGGGACATGTGGCTTCCTTATTTCCAATTCACTTACGTTTTGGCCACTCACAAGTCAACAAAAAATTTCTCATTCAAGGCTTTGTATGGTTGCGAGCCCGTGCTACCGTCGACAATTGGCCTAAATCCTTAAGGGGCACGATATATGAATGAGCTGATGAGTATCAATGCAGGACTTATAATGAACAATTCCACCTTAATAGCAAATTGGAGATTTGGTTCTAGTCAAGTTCCCAAGACTAGGGAATCAAACTCATGTAGTATAACTTTAACCTTGTTGGGTTGGACCTTGGAGTGTTGAGGAGCAATTAGACACAAGTATATTGCCTAAGACATGATGTGCATGTTGTGCATGTGTGTCGACTACTTCCATTCCACCAATAGACATTCACACAAGGAGAAGCGCAGTCCTAATGGGCAAAGTTAGAATACTGAGAGGTAAGGTCGCGTGGTTATCTAGAGCCACATGGACTCTAATCCCAACCTAGTGATCTTGTATAAATACCCTATATGGGAAAGCCTTAAAGAGCATCTCAAGTGGAATTTGTGTAAATCCCACTACTAAATTATAAATTTTTATTTTAAAATAAACAATGTGAGTTTAACATATTTTAAAATATAAAATTTCTAATATGTTCATGCAATCCAATATGTATATACCATATAGTATTTAAATTAAATATATAATATATGATTTATAAATAAAGAGATATTTTTGTTTTTAAGTTTGAAATTATACCTCAAAATAACTTATAGAATTAAATATTATGAACTGAATCTCACACGTGTTTCAGTCTATAAAGATTCATTTATTACACGTGTTTCCCGTTGCCAGCAAGGATTGACAACAATACACGTTGCTTTCCATTCAACTGATCATGTTCCTTGCCCAAGTTAACCATACAGTAGTTACTTGGTTCACATAAAGCCTTGCAGTTACTGCTTCATATGCAAGTTGAGAGAAAGCCATGCTTAAAAGCTCAATCTATCCCGTCACAGTCAATTCATTCAGCCACGTGGAGCATGTGGTGACACGTAGAACATTGCCCGGCAAGTGCACGTGAAAGTTGAACCCTTCTAAGTGGAGATCATAGATGTACATAAGTGATGTTAATTGGAATATTCTTTGGCCTTGGTTGTCTGCCATTCATGATATGACTATGAACATACATGTTGTAAAGAATATTCTTGAAAAGGTCCTTCAATGATACAGCATCTGATTTTTTTTATCTTTCCCATCTTCATGTATATATGTAATTTTATATACAATTAAGAACACGTGCAGATATATTTATAATAGGAGGGTCGTATATATATAAATTTTATTTTAATACTATAATTTCAGATCTTTATTTTATATGTACTAGATATATAAATATGATGTATACTTTTAGATTTAGAATATGAATATAACTTCTTTCATATTTGAATTTTGTTAAATAAGTTCAAAACTCTCCAAATATTATTAACTGATACTGAATGTTTTGAAATACAAACATTTAATGCACAAAACAAATTTAAAAATAAAATCCCTTAAAAAAGGATAAAGAGACCTTAAAATATAGTATAAATTACTAATTATTCTTTTTATTTTAGGCCCACTTTCCAGTAGCGAGTGGTCATTTGCCCCTGGTAAATTAAAAAAAATGCCACATCATTAATAATAACTACCACTGTGGTTTTCCACTAGAGTGGTTAATTAAATTAAAAATTAAATTACTAGTGAGCATTTTCCACTTAACCGTAGTTAATGATTTTTTTAATCATTAATTAAGGTTTTTAGGCTTTAATATATGAATATGTGTGTGTCATGTATTGTAAAGACTTTAGAATAAATTATATGAAAAAGATAAAAATATAAATATATTAATGAGTAGTCTTTGTCAATATATAAGTCAATATATATTGTGTTCACATATATAATACAAAAGTATATATATGTATTGATTATATCGAATGGTACAGTGATTCCTGTGATATTAAATAATTAACCTATAAACATAAATTATAATTTTTCAGTTAAAATTATACATTTTTGTTTATATATATAAAGTTATATATTTTTTCCAGGCATTCTTGTTTTCAAAACTTGTGTGTACATGTAAAACAAATGCATCTGCATATATAAAACATATCAATACACACACACATATATACATATGTTTATATATGCATATATATGCATAGAGAGAAAGAAATTACATGCATAATTATATGCACTTATGCATATGGGGCAAGTATTATGCATGAAGAGAGAGATTACACACACATGGAAAGATAGAGATTACATATGTAACTATAGACACTCATATATATAAATATTTTTATAATTCTAATATTGAGGCTTTTCTTTTCACAATGCAAAAATGAATATAATTATAATATATATGAGTTACATAAATATATACATGCATAGTTATTGATAGTAATCGATTGTACAACAATTAGGTTGGAGCTTTTATGTTCACAACTCCAAGAGCTAATCTAGGCATGAGTGCTAAAAGTGGTTGTATGCATCTAGAAGTGGCTATATGCATGCAGAGGCTAAATGAGTCCACATGTCCCTTATCCTCTAGGCATATCCTGTAGTATATCCTGTAGAATATCCTGTAGGCATATCCTCTAGGAATATCTGTAGGAATATCCTATGAATATCTGCAGGTATCCTGTATCCATATCCTGTATCCTGTATGGGTCGTGACAGCACCTCCTCCCTAAGAACGAGTTCCACGAGTCTTGGGACCTGGTTTAGCAGGATAATGCCGATGGAAGGCAGCAACTTTGGAAGAAGCATGGAGTAAGTTGGATGCAGGTTCCCAAGTGCGATCGGTAGGCAAATAACCTTTCCAATCCACCAAGTATTGAAGTTGGCGGCGATGAAGACGAGAATCAAGGATGGCTGCAACTTCGTACTCAGGTTCAGCAATGACCACAGGAGGGGAGGAGAAGAAGCACGACCAGGAAGAGAAGAAGGATGATACGGCTCCAACAAGGAGGTGTGAAACACAGGATGAAGTTTCACCGTAGATGGTAACTCGAGTCGGAAAGCTACAGGATTACCTCGCGCCAATCCTGTAAGGGCCCAATCGTTGAAAATCCAACTTAGAAGAAGGCCTGTTGGTGCGAATGTGTCGACGAAGAAGCCACACGAGATCACCAATCTTGTATGCAGGTGCCGGCTGACGTGAGCATCAGCATGATGCTTGTACCGTTCCTGTGCCTGCTGAAGATGAACCTGGAGATCATCCTGTACCTGACGAAGATGCTGGAGACGATCCTGTACTGCAGGAGCGGAAGAAGGAGAAGCAGGAGGAGCAAAGTCAAAACGTGGATGGTGGCCTGTAAGAGCAAAGAAAGGTGTCTGGCCTGTAGATGCGTGAACGGAGTTGTTGTAGGCAAACTCCGCCATTGGAAGAAGGTCCAACCAGTTGTCCTTTGGTAACTGATGAAGCAACGAAGATACTGTTCCAAGGTCTGAATTGTGCTTTGACTGCCCATCAGTTTGGTGATATCCTGAAGAAAGATCCGCTTTAACCTGTAGACTCGAAGAAGCTCTCGCCAAAACTTGGACATGAATTGTGGACCTCGATCAGAAACAATGCTCTCAGGAAGACCATGATGTCGGAACACTTCACGGATCACCAACTCAGCAGTTGTCTGACCTGTAGCTGTCTTGTTGCAGGGTAGGAAATGAGCCTGTTTGGTGAAACGGTCAACCACCACAAGAACTGCATCAAATCCACGAGAAGGAGGAAGATCTGTGAGGAAATCCATAGAAATGGATCTCCAAGGAGCAAGGAACAGGAAGAGGACGAAGAAGACCAAGGGTGCATGATGAGGCATCTTCGACCTGTTGCAGTGTCACAACTCCGTACAAACCTTTCCACAAAACCTCGCAACCCAGGCCACCAATAGTTGCGAGTCACCAACTCAACTGTCTTGGCCACACCAAAATGTCCTGTAGCCGGGGTATCATGACAATCCTGTACCACACGAGTCCTGCAAACACCAACAGGAACGTACAGGAGACCTTCCCGGTACAGGAGTCCATCCTGTATGGCGAACAACTTGTAGTCTGAACGGGAACTGGAGGAAGAGGAACTTGCAATGTCAGGATGAATGTGTGAGAACACATTCTTTGCCAAGTCGTCTGTAGCCAACTGCGAACGGATGTCCTGTAGGAGTGTTGAATTTGCTGGAGCCTGATGAACCTGTAGTGCCGCAAGCCGGAATCGATCAGGACCCAACAACACTTGCCTTTGACAGTCATATGCAGGATCGCCCGGGCGGTGCAAGGTAAGAGCGCCTAGACAATGCGTCCGCCTTGCCATTCCGAAAACCGGGCCTGTAGACGATGACAAATCAAAACGTGATAGGAACTCCGCCCACCTAGCCTGTCGCCGACTGAGAACTCGAGCCGTTTGAAAACTCCAGGTTCTTGTGATCCGTAAGAACTTGTACAGGATGCGCAGCACCTTCCAGGAAATGCCGCCACTCCTCGAACGAATCCACAATGGCCTTGAGTTCCTTGTCATGAATCTCGTAATTGATCTCCGCCGAAAGGAACTTACGAGAGTGAAAAGCTACAGGATGAAGCAACTTGTCTTCTCCAACTTGTGATAGGAGATCCTACTGCAAAATCCGAGGCATCTGCTTCAACGAAGAAAGGACGAGAAGGATCAGGATGTGCTAAAATCGGAGCTGTCGTGAAGGCGTCCTTGAGTGTTGTGAATGCATGTTCCGCCTTGTCGGACCAAGAGAAAACCCTGTGCGCTTGGTGAGTTCCGTGAGTGGAAGTACACGCTTGGAGAAGTCCTGTATGAACGCCTGTAGAAGTTTGCAAAGCCAAGGAAACATTGTATCTCGTACAGACTTGGGCCTCTCCCACTCCACGATGGTCTTCACCTTGTGCATGTCCATGGAAACGCCAGCAGGAGAGACGATGTAGCCCAAGAACTCCACAAATCCCTATCGAAAAAACACTTCTCCAACTTCGCATACAGGCCATGCTCGCGAAGCCGCTGTAGAACTAATCGTACATGCTTGTCATGTGCCGCCTGGTCCTTGGAGAAAATCAAAATGTCGAGGTAGATCACCACAAACTGGTCCAAGAAGTCACGAAAGATGTCGTTCACCATGTGTTGGAACACGGCTGGGGCATTGGTAAGGCCGAAAGGCATCACCGTGTACTCGAAGTGTCCATACCTTGTACGAAAG
Organism: Selaginella tamariscina; assembly: GCA_003024785.1. Taxonomy (NCBI): domain Eukaryota; kingdom Viridiplantae; phylum Streptophyta; class Lycopodiopsida; order Selaginellales; family Selaginellaceae; genus Selaginella; species Selaginella tamariscina. The sequence goes on along the minus strand of PUQB01000030.1, from coordinate 178,633 downwards.
GCAGTCTTCCACTCATCGCCTGGACGAATCCGTACAAGGTTGTAGGCCCCTCGTAAGTCGATCTTCGTGAACACCTTTGCTTCGCAGCCGATCGAGAAGTTCCGGGATCAATGGCAACGGGTACCGATTCCGAATGGTGACTTGATTCAAACCCCTGTAGTCCACAACCAAACGTAAACTCCCATCTTCTTCTTGACAAAGAAGATAGGTGCTCCTGCAGGGGACTTTGAGTGACGAATGAAGCCGGATGCCAAGTTGTCCTCGATGTACTGACGAAGAACCTCCAACTCTGTGGGTGACAATGCATAAATCGGTCCGAACGGTGGAGTCTTTCCTTCCGCAAGATCAATAGGACAGTCGTAGGACCTGTGAACAGGAAGAACTGCAGCCTTGTGCTTGTCAAAAACGTCCTAAAGGAGTGATACTTGGATGGTAGGGAAGAAGGAGGAGAAGGAAGGAGAAGGAGAAGGAGAAGGAGATTGAAAAACAGGAGAGTCAGATACAGGAAAGGTAGAAGAGGACGTAGGAGTTACTTGAAAGGCAAAAAGGTGGAAAGGAGCAGGATCAGTGGCAAGTTCATGCATGGTAGTGGTAAGAACTCGGAGAGGAGAAGGAGGGAGCTGTGACTGAAAAAGAGGAAGGATCTTGGGGGTGGAACAGAAGCAGAGTAACAAAAGAGGCAGGATTGGAAAACCTGTGGATGATGAGTGTACAGGATTGGAAGAATCCTGTACAGAAGTCCGTGGTTGCACAGGAGTGAGGAAGCCTGCGAGTGTGCTGACGAACCAACAGGAGGTGGATCCTGTTGAGGAGGAACCTTCGACACTGATACAGGATTGGAAGAACCCTGTACAGGAACCGCAAACTTACAGGAGTGGAGAGAGCCTGCGGATGTGCTGAGGAACTGACATGAGGTGAATCCTGTCGAGGAGGAGTCTTCAACACTATACAGGAACAGGCACGGTCAATCCTGTAGCTTGTACTGCCTCAGATACTAAGGATGTATCCTGCACGCAGGAAGGTACAGGATTGATCCTGGCTGTGGAGAGGAAAACGTGAGCGTCCTAGACCTCCAGTCGATCTGCGGATTTGCAACAACGAACCATGGCATGCCCAAAATGATGGGAGTCGACCGAGTCTTGATCAAGTTGAAGGAAATTGAACAGTTGAATGCGCCATGACTGCAAGAGAGAGGTTGGTAGCATGGGTAACTGCCAGAAGCAATCAGACGACCATCGGCCACCTCTACAGGAACTGCACGCTTCAACTTCACCACCGAATGCCATGTTGAGTTGCAAAAGTGTCATCCATGAAGCATGCATTTGCACCAGTGTCTAACAGGGCAAACTCCTTGAGCTCTCGATTATTGAAATGAATGTGTACAGGAAACTTGAGTGATGGAATGGTATGAGCAGCACCAATGGAGCCTGCACCTACGTCCAACTTCGCGGCTCCTAGACGAAGTGGACATTGAAGTTTTCCGACTGAACTTCAGCTTCAACTTCACGCGTCTTGAACTTCCTGGCTTTAATAGGACATTCTGCCACCTTGTGTCCTGCTTCACCACAATACAAGCATAGGTTCTCACTCGGCGACGTTGCTTTCAGCAGCAAAAGAGAGCCACGCTTGGATTTCTCAACCTCCATAGGAACTACTCCAGAAGGTGTGCAGGAACATGTACCTACTGTAGGATTGGTTTGCAGGAACTGCTGACGGATCTTTCCTGACGACGCTCGAACAAACGGTTGTCACAGCGAACGGCTTGTTGCATGATCTCCGCTAATGTTTGGGCATCCGGTAACGTAAGGAGAAGGTCCTTCACGTCATCCCTCAACCCAAAACGGAAGTGTTCGATCAATGCAGTCTCGTCCCATGGAATGTTCGTGCAAAGTTGCTGAAATTCGGATGCATAAACGGAAGCTTGGGATCCTTGAGTGAGCTTCCGTAACTTCGTGCATGCGGAACGGTACTTATCAGGATCTCCAAAGCAGGCTTCAAAGGCAGCCACGAAACCTTCAAAGTCTTCCATCAATGGGTCGTCACGCTCCAGCAAGGGGCAACCCAAGCCCGTGGAGATCCACTTAGTAAGGATGCCAAAAGGCCAACCTTTTGTGCATCAGTCGAGTAGCGGCGTGGTTGCATGCGGATCAAGAGCCGGATCTGATTCAGGAAACCTTGGAAATCGGCACGATTGCCACTGAACTTTTCTGGCATGCTGATCTTCGGCTCCGAAGAAAAGTTCGATGAAGAGGAACCACCGATGCCTGAGAGAGAGCCTGCGCAGCAGCCTTGGAGGATGCATCAGCAGCTGCACCGCATTGGTGGAACCTTGCAGATCGGTGACCACTTGGCGCAAAGTGGCCAGCTCATGAAGCAACATTTGGTGCTCGTTGAAAGTGCTCAAAATCAGCCATGATCTATGAAAGAAAAAAAAGGAGGAAAACGAAGGAAAAAATCAAGGAAAAAAAAGTAGCTGGAAACGGAGAGCTATGAAAGCAGTTACTATCAAACTGTCAAGCCACGATCCAGGAACCAGGAGAGCAGGATTCCAAGAACAGAAGGCTTGACTCAGGAACAGGAGGAGCAGACAGGAGCAGGACAGGAATAGGAACTCAGGAGCAAGACAGAGACAGGATCCAGGAGCAAGACAGGACAGATAGGATCCGGACAAGACAGGAGCAGGAAGGATCAGGAGCAAGACAGGAACAGGATAGGATCCGGAACAAGACAGGAGCAGGACAGAAGGTGCATGACAGGATCAGGAGCAAAACAGGAACAGGACAGGATCCGGAGTAAGACAAGAGCAAGATAGGAATCACAAGACAAGAGCAAGATAGGAATCACAAGACAAGAGCAAGAGGTAAGGAGCACGACACGAACAAGACAAGAACAAGAATGATCGTAGAATGACTGGTGTTGATAATAACTGATTGTACAACAATTAGGTCGGAGCTTTTATGCTCATAACTCCAAAAGCTAATCTAGGCATGAGTGCTAAAATGGTTACATGCATCTAAAAGTGGCTATATGCATGCAGAGGCTAAAATGAGTCCACATGTCCCTCATCCTCTAGGCATATCCTGTAGTATATCCTGTAAGAATATCCTGCATGCATATCATGTATCCCGTATCCTGTATCTTGTATCGGGTCATGATAGAGATGGTGTTCTTTAAAATGATTTTGTTTGATTGAAAGTCATCTTTAATAGATTATACTTCTCATTTTCTACACAGTCCATCATTTTCATGTTAGAGTGTACATACATTAACTTCTTCGTGTTTATAGGATGTAAATGACTCCCTTTAATTTAGATTAAATTCTAACTAATCCAAGTGCAAACTGTTTTAATTAAGTACACAATGCAACCTTTATAATTCTAGCATAGCATAGCAAAAGATTTCCACCAGCTTAATGAACTGAATATCTTCAATCTCCAAGTAAAATATACTAGTTCTACCAATTAGCAACTACTTAGGAATCTAACTTAATCTTTAAGAATTGTGATATGTGAGGGCGACAATGGGCATGCACAGTCGTGCTTGTCAAGAATGTGCATCCGTACAAATCTCCTTGGAATATTCCTTAATAATCCTATGCACTAAGGATAATGTTTAAGTCACATTGAAATGGTATGGAGTACTTTTATTTTTATGAAATTGGTCATTATAATAAAGATGAGCTAGGTCAAAGAGTTTTTATATTAATGTTGTATAAAAAGTTTTTGCTGATTTTAAAAGTCATTAATTATTTATCATTCAAAAATCCTAGATAATGCATATAATTAATTGCCAATAGTTGCCTTGAAAAAGTGTGTTTACTTCATACTTAAAACATGTGGTTTTGTGAATGAATATGTCTGCATCAAGATTCATAATTAACATGCAAACAAAAATGAAATACATATGGATGCAGGGCATGTAACTGCAATTGGGGTATGTTCTTTTAGTTGTGAATTTGTCACAAGAACAACTTGGTATTGAGAGATGGTGGTGGTTCATGTTCCATGTGAACCCATTTCATCAAAATGAAATACTTGCTTGAGCAATCCCTTTACCTTATGGCCCACAAGCTTGACAATCAGCAAATTGTTGGATGTTACATTCTTATTCGCTTTTGTTTAACATTTTTTACTTGTTTATAATTATTTACCCTTCCTCATTGTTTTTGAAAAGGGACATTGTTAATATGTTCAATCTTGTGCATGTGGGTATATTCTTTTGTGTTTTAGTAGAGGAGATGGACACCATACAAAAGAGAGAAGCCCGCTCCCATCAAAAATTCAATCTCCTCTTGTGTCAAATTTATTCCTTCCACAACAAACCAAGAGTCAAGTAGATCCTTAGAAACTTTTTCCACATGCTTTCTAAAATGGTAAGCGTGGAGGATGATGTTACATTTATTAAAATCACCCCAAGACACAGAATAAATATCACAAAAAGGGCAAAAGTGTAGAACAAATAAGGAATCTAGTACCACAACAAACATGTAGCTTAATTAATTGTTTTCCCCAATCCATAATGGTTGAGTCCTTGGTGCCCAAATTACTATATATGTGAATTGCCTTAAACATTGCAAGCAAATGTTTCATAAGTATTGTCTTCAACATCGAGGACAATACTTATAGGTCAATTTGCTAGCATATGGCATGAAGCTTGGTGGATTTCTTCAAGGATTTGCATTTGGCAAAGATGGTAAAGCTGCATCAATTCAAGGAAACAAAGGCAAGTATTCTGTTTTTTGTTTTAGGATCTGCCATTTATGTTTTGTCATTAGCAGGTCGGAACTGCTTTGGTGATGGAGTGGCTTTCAAAAGAAAGAAGAGCACAAGTATGCTATTCTACAGTTACCCTGGAAGACTTAAAGAAAAACCTTCGCATTCCATTCCAAGCTGGTTTGCCGCTATTTGAGGAATCTCATCCTCGTCGAGTTTCCTAGCTAGATATTGAGGTAAGATTCTTGGTTTTCTTTTGTTTTCATTTCATAATTAACACTAACTCATGAACAAGATTTGATTTTCTAACTCGAGTGTACACAAGCATCCATGATGAACATGAGTTTGTGCATAGCTTTAGAAGATGAGAGTGACAGCTGTAAATGCACCAATATGAGATGTCAACCTGCCAAGCGATTGAAGAGTGCCTCATGCAATGAAGTTGTGAGTTGTTTGTTAAAGTATTCATTCTTTCCTTTTTGTCATTGACACAAGTTTTGTTATTGACACAAGTTAGTTTTCTTGTAGGTTTATAGCAACTAATTCAAACACTACTAAGGGATGGAGATGAATACAACAAGGATGATGCTGATTTGGATGTTGATGATAATGTTGAACATGATGAAGCTGCTCGAAGCAAAAACAACAATATCAAATAGAAGGTTAGCAACACTCCAAAATCAATAAAGCTATTCCGAACTTGCAAAAGGTAACTTTTTATTTTCTAACATATTATTAATGTTAGGAACTGTAGAAACCTAGGGATCCTGAAGATTTAGACTCTAAAACAGAGTTGGAGGATTGTGATGATGTTAGAGCTGGGGGTTTTGGACACAAAATCAATAGTGAAAATGCTTCTGTCTTGGATGTGCATGAAGGTATAAAGGTTATAGATGCACCAGTTTGAATGTTGGTTCAAGTGCAACAAGTTGAAATGCCAGAGCCTTCTCAACAACAAGATGAAGATAACATGGATACTGGATACTGATAATCGAATTTAATTGATACCTTATTTACTACATTTGAAAGGAGGTAGTATCCATGGTTTAAGGTGCATATGTTGCATTCCAAGATGGCAAAAGTATAAGGTATTCCATAGATTATCTTAATAACTTTCATGCTAGCTTATATGTTCATTTCGAACACTATCAATGGATTGGAAAATGAATGCAACAAGGATCATGTTGATTTGGATGCTGATGATGCGGAGGTTGGGGCGTTTTAGAACATTGGCCCTGCAAAAGTAGCTATTTGGGGAAGAATCTGCACTGTACAACTTGCAAGAGCTTATCCTTTTTGCTTGGTTTTTGTTTTCTTCTCCCAACCTACTCGTATATATATTTATCAGGTTCCCTACGAGGCAGGAAACGCAACTGCTGTCACACCTTTTCTTCTTCTTCTTCTTCATTTACCTTCTCTGTTCTCCTACAACACTCAATTCTTGTTTTGCTTCATACACAGGTAATAGTTTCTACATTATATATTGATATATACATTGTGTGTGTGTGTGTGTGTATTTGTGTGTCTTTGTTATTTCATTAAACTTATTTCATGAAGACTACATTTGTACAAGTAGTCTTTCTCTCTCTCTCTCTCGCACAGGGTTTTAACTGATTGATATTATTCAATCATCTCCACACGCACACCCACACACACACACACGGGTTTAATTGATCGATATTAGTCGAGCTTTCTAACAAGTTTTATATTATGTACCTGTTTATAGTACACAGTATAGTGGTAAAAAAATCTGGTAAAAATTTCATGAATGAGCAGAGCTAATTGTAGGTATTCTTGGTTTAAAGTATTTGAAACACCAACAAGCTAACATGCCTATAAATACTATAACAAAACATGTTTGCTAAAGATTATTGCATAATCATCGATAACAAGTTCAAGAATAGAGCCTCTCTCTCTGTTTGTGTGGTGTGTGTGTGATATATTACATGTTATTTGATTTGATATGTGTGTTATTGTGTGTTATATAATATATATATATATGTGTGTGTGTGTGTGTTGTGTGTGTGTGTAATATCATCCAAATTCTGAGAGGAAGCATTCCGTTGAAGCGGGACGCCACATTGTTTTACGATTCCAGTGAAGTTTATAACAACAGAGATGTCGACAGAGGTTGTTCATAAAACTTTTGACAAGCAGAGAAGTGTTAGAGAGAGTGCCTGGACTGCAGAAATTGATCACGACAAAGGTTTGTGGTTACTATGTCCATAGTTATTATAAGCTGAATATTGATATATACTGAATTGTATAGAGTGGGAGCGCGTAGAAGAAGACCTGTTAAATTCTTTAAGTAGAAAGAAAAAGATTGTTGGGAGATGCGTCTCGGATTGTACAGGAATGCGGAGCAGGAATGGTATGGACAACCTGTGAGAACTAGGAGGAGTTTGACTGATGCTGACTTAGACGAATTGAGGTAATAAATATTTACATATATATGTGTGTGTATAGGTAAATAAGTTCTAATCACGCACGCATGTCATATACTTGTTGATTAACTAGTTGTATCCAAACAAAAAAGACAGGGAAACTAGTTTATTATAATGTCTTTTTAGCAGTGACGGAATATGTACATGTTTTTGATAGAATACATGTATCTAGTTGCATTCTACTATGTATATGCACATTATAGTATATACTTAGAGTTTTAGTTCATAATATACAACTTGGTTATATCTATGCATTAGTATAATAATTATTTTATGTAACAGGGGTTTGTATTGACTTGGGATTTGTATTCAAAGACGAGGCATATCCAGAAGCTGTGTGAGACTCTTCCAGCCCTCAAAACTGTGTTATGCAATCTCACAGCAACTCAAAGAGATTCAACGGTCCTCATCGGCAGAATATTCCTCAGAGAGTGAAGATAGCCCCGTCAACTCTCCCACTGCATGTTCGTCTTCTCCTTGGCAGATGCCACTCCTGGTAAGCTATTATGTGTGATGTGTGCACTCATCATCGTGTGTGTGTGTGTGAATTTGAAACTGAAGTTTAATGTTACAGGGGATAGGCCACAACATGTAAAAAACTAGACTGCGGCATTGGGCTCGGGCAGTCGCATGCAATGTGAGGCAGAACTTATGAGCTTTTGGAGTATAACTTAGTTATATTTGTGTATACATATTCTACGTGTGAGAGTTTGGAATATAAAAACATTAATTCAGAAACCCTAACTTATATACAAGAGCGAGTGAATCCAATCCAACAACTATCAAAATCCACTATGCTAATAATAGTATGTGCACATGCAGCCATACACGTGATCTTACATCATCCCCTCCTCTTGGAAAGGTGTAAGTTGGTTAGGGTTCTCTTGTAATGGGCCCGATCTGGAGGAACATCAGGAGAGGCACTGGTGGATCTGTAGGCGGCACAACTTGTTCCCGTTGCACAAAATGCTTCAACCGTTGCACATGTACAATCTCCGAGGATCGGGTTGAATGTCGTGTTGAACCTATAAACTGTGGCCTACTTGCCGTAGCACTGATACGGTCCTTTCCACTGAGGAAGGAGACTCTTAGCTAAACCACGTACCGTAAGCTTGGGAAAACGAACCAACACCAGTTCATCAACCTTGTACTCCGCAAGGACGATGATGCGAGTTGTAGCGTTGTTGTTGTCCTACTTGTACGGGCCCAAGTGTTCTGCTGACTCCGCACGAACCAATGGAAGAATGCTCGTCAGATACCGATCCCATGACCTAGCATCAGCAGCTCGGTAACCGAGAAGGCAAACCCAACTCCGTTGGCAACACCGGGTCATGACCATACAAGAGCTTATATGGGGAAGTACCAATGGAACTTTGAACTCCAGTGACATAAAGAGAGCAGATAACCATCCCAATCGAATGTTGAAAGTTCACATACTTGCGATCATCCCCTTGAAGGTTCTGACAAGCCGTTCCACTAAACCATCTGTCTGAGGATGATAAGCACTTGTGAAAGTGTGGCGTATCCCTATCGAGATGTCAAAACATGAAATGCCTCAGCCATAAATGCAGGACCATTATCCGAGAGAATTCGCTCCGGACAAGAATGCTGAAACACGACCCGATTCAGGAGAAACTGACCAACAGCAGAAGCAGTCGCACTAGCAAGAGCACCAACTTCTACCCAACGAGTTAGGTAATCAGAAGCAATAATAACGTACTCGTTACCAGCAGTTGACCGCGGAAAAGGTCCCATCAAATCAAATGCCACCAATTCAAACGGACGAGAAACTGCAATTGACTCCAACCGTCCTTCCGAAGCACATGGGGGAGTATTGCGAGCTTGGCACCACACACAACTACGCACATACCGAATCACATCTCCTCGCAACTCCGGCCAATAGAAAGATCTGCGCAGCTTCTCCATCACCCGACGATGTCCCATGTGCCAAGAATAGGAGAGTCATGGTAAGCATGGAGGAAGCGTGGAATGAAGATTGAAGGCACCACCAACCGCAAAGGATCATCTGGATCAGTCCCCACAAAATAAAGAAGGTCATCCTGAAGGCGATACTGTGAATGTAAATGCCTGAAAGGCAAGTCATCAGCAAGTGATGCAGGATTCTCAAACCCATCACGAAGCCTTCGAATCCACGGCTCAACCTTTTGAGCTTCCCGAACCTCATCCAAAGACGGCAAATCTAACTCTGCATTCTGGACACTGAACGTCAAGCACAGCAACTGCTGATGGTACGGAATCTTCTCCAAAAAGTCCACTGAAGCTGGAACAACTGGTTCCTCTGGGGCAACAGAAGAGAGAGAAGGTGGAAGAGGAGCCCGAGAAAGAGCATCAGCATCAGCCATGGAACTCCTGGACGATGAACAACTTCAAAGTCGTAAATTTGAAGTTTCAAGGCCCACCGAGCAGTACGACCAATCAAATTCTTCGCTTCAACAACGAAGTGACTGCTGCATGATCACCTTCCAACAACGTCCGCGAACCATGCAAGTAGGCATGGAGCTTCTCAAAACCCCAAACTGCTGCTAGACACTCCTTTTGTTGTGGAGTAATTCACCTCTGCTGGCTGCAATGTACGGCTGATGTACGCAATGGGATGTCGTTGGCCAGGAACACTCGTACTCTCCTGCATCAATACCCCCGAGGCCGATGTCAGAAGCATCTACACGCAAGATGAAAGGACGGGTGTAATCCGGGTACGCCAAAACTGGAGGAGTCGTCAACAACTCTTTGAGATCTGCAAATGCCTGCTTGCAATCCTTAGACCAAACAAAAGAAGTCATTGACGATTTCAACAACGCGCGCAACGGTGCAGTACGATCTGAAAGATGATCCACAAAACGACCCAGATATTGTACCTTGCCAAGAAAGCGTTGCACATCATTCACACACTTTGGCGTAGGGAACTTCAAAACTGCAACTAGTTTGTCAGGATCGACTTGCAAACCTTCACGTGAAATGCGATAACCCAGATAAGTGGTGTCCTTTGATCCAAACACACACTTAGATGGCTTCAACTTCAAACCAACTTCCCGCACCGATCCAAAACCTTACGTACATCACCGACATGCTCCTCCCACGTTCCATCCGAATGGATCAAAACATCATCGATGAAATCGGCAGTCACCTCCGGCATGTCGCAAAGAACCTCGTCCATCATACGCTGGAAAGTTGCTGGAGCATTGCTCAAACCGAAAGGCATCACCAAGAACTCGTACAGGCCAAATGGTGTCCGAAAAGCAGTCTTGGGAATGTCCATGTCAGCCATCGGAACTTGCCAATATCCAGATGCGAGATCTAACTTGGTGAACCAACGGCTCCGCCCCAGTCGATCCAAAAGGTCTGCAGTATGAGGAAGTGGGTACACATCTGAGACGGTTACCTCATTTAATGGGCGATAGTCAATGCAGAATCGAACGCTCCCATCAGGCTTCGTCACAAGGTGAGGTTCGCACGCCCAAGGACTTCGAGATTTCCGGATAACACCCTTCTCCAACATCTCTTTGACATTCGCTCGTAAGATCTTGAGCTCCTTTGGTGACCGACGCCGAACAGGTACCTTGATTGGCCTAGCATCTCCAGTTGGAATAGGGTGGCGTGTCGCAATCTTGGCCCCAGATGACAAGTCGAAGTTGAAAAGATCAGCATACTCCTTCTTGAGTTGATCAACAACTACAGCACGACGATCATCTGATGGATCCAGAGAAGGAAAGGAAGAGCATGAAGGGAAAATGGTTGGAAATAGGGTGAGACAAAAGTGATGGAAGCAGAGGTGGAAGCAGATGGACGAAGTGGAATAGAAGTAAGAGGAATGGAAGAAAGACGAGGGAGAGTCAAACAAGGGGGAGACTTTTCAAAGTCACACTTGGCATGATTGCGAGTTAACCAATCCATACCAAGAATAAGGTGAAAAGCTTGACTCGGCACCACCCGCAAAGATTGAAGCTCGAGCTCACAATCATCCACACGAACAACAATGTCCACTTCATCCCGCGAACAAGCATGAGTATGTCCGTTGCCGTACAGAATGAAGACTGGTTCTACCGCACGACGCAAATGAAGGCTGCAACGTGTAGCAACAGATTGAGAAACAGAGGACAAACTTGAACCTGTATCCACCAACACTGAAAGGAAAACAGGACGTGTGTGTGATTAAACGAGCTTGAAAAGTGAAAACCGGATGATTTGGTGCCGAGTGAACCCCTTGATGATACTCCCGAAAGAAAGACGGAGGGGTCACTAATTTATTCGCACGAGGACCCTCCTCTACTCGTGCGATTCGTCGTTTCCCGGAAGATCCACCGCATCACAACCTTCCACTGCAGCAGCACCAACCGGACGTTGTTGACGCCATGGCCTCCATCCTGGAAATGGGGGACGCCAATCGGGAAACCGTTGACAGCGCCGATACGTGTGTCCAACCTCATCACATGCCCAACAACGAACTGCACGTCCACGTCCTCGTCCACGGGCCCACCTTGTGCTGGTACACGAGCGGCAACAGCCTCAACCTCCATCGGAGCAGGTCCATCCCCAACATGAAGTGGAACAAGAGCACGTGAAGGCAAGTGGGAGAGGTGACGACTCATATCGTTGTGCCAGCCTCAAAGCATCGTCAAGAGTCACTGGAGCTAGTGCATGCACAAGCCCCACAAGGTCTTGACGAAGTGCTGGCCACAACATACCTAACTTGATGACATGTTAGGTTCTGCACGCAGCAAAAGGCTTCGAAAGCGAACACCAAACTGCATCACCGACTCAGATGGCTCCTGACGAATACGATGCAACTGCTGAAAAGCATCATCACAGTCGTCCGCATGCCCAAATGCACGTTTGAAGATCTCTGGAAGAATATTCCAATCTCCACGAGTTGCAACGTCCAGACCATTGTACCACTGCAACGCCGTCCCTTGAAGACAAGTAGGAAACTCGCGCAAACACTGAGCACCGTCCCACGAATGATATGTGGCAACCACAGTGAAGTGGTCAAACCAATGGTACACATCATCTCCAGGATTTCGCGAAAGAAATCCGGTCGGACACGGGGGTTTGCAACATGAGTAGGAGGAGTACCCTGGACTGTGAATGCTGCCATCAACTGAGAATGATTGTTCAGTTGCACACGCATGGCATCCAACAACTGCATGAGTAACTGCTCCACAGACAAGGGATTTGCTGTTGTGGATTCATGGACGAAGAAAAGACAAAATCCACAAGAAAGGAATAGATCTAGACAATGGAAAAGCTAGACCTAAGAAGACAAAGAAAATTAATAAAAAGACACAAATCCGAGCACTCCGTAGGGACAATTAGAGGTGCCCCTCACCTCCACCAATGTGAGAGCTCGGAATATAGAAATGTGTATATCCATTAGTTCAGAAACCCTAACTTATATACAAGAGCGAGTGGTCCAGATTGAATCCAATCCGACGGTTATCAAAATCCACTACGCTAATAATAGTATGTGCACATACAACCATACACGTGGATCTCACATATATAATTTTGTTTTTCTTACAATTGTATACATATCTGTTTTTTTCTATAAAATTTTAATTACAAGTTTGTTTTATTATGGAACTTCTATTTTTGTATATTGAAACTTCTATTTATTATGAATTAGTTGGAAAATGTATTAGCATATTAATTTGTAAGCAATTTTTGACCTGTCTACTGATTAAACCATAACCTCTCAAGAAATTGATTTAGTAAAAGAATTATAATATAAATATAACTACCCTTTTGCTACATGGCCTCTATTTTAATTCATTTAAACAAATTTTATATAATACAATGTTATGCTATGCAAAGCATTTGATCTTGAGTAGCTGTTGCATCAGCAAAAAGCCATTTCAATCTGATTCAATCTTTTTTCTTTTCAAATAAAATCAAAAAAGTAATTGTTTAAAGGTTCACTAGCACAATATACATACATAAGTTGAAACGGAAGAATAACGAAGTAACGAATGTAGACTTAGAAATTAAAATCTCTTAATCAAATGATTTTAGATTATATTCTCCATTACAAGGGGATTTAAATATAAATCACGGGTGAATCTAAATAAATATAGGTGTGAGTTTAAATAAATCTAAATGTTTTATAAAAAGCAAATGTTTTTCGAATACATATTATTGCATACATGGATTTAAATATGTTTCCATATATTTACAGTCATTAGTAGTGATTAAATCCGTAGTCGAAAAATGCTATGGAAATGTTTAATTACTAATTTAATTACTAGTTTACTAATTACTAATTTAGTTTAATTACTAATCCGTAGCATTTTTTACTACGGCATATATCATTGGTCATTAGCTTAGTATATATACACTCCATATATACCTAAAAACAAAAACTTCATCTTTGTCATTCCGGAGAATAATCTTCAAAGTTAGATTAGTTTGTATACATTACATATAAACCTAGTATATCGATATACATAGTAAACACTTACTAAACCAGGAGTTGTACGATGAACTTACTAATCCATAGTGAATAGCATTTGATTAGGGTTTAGGGTTTAAAGTTTATGAGTTTTAATATAATTCAATTATTAATTTATCATGTGTAAAAGGTCTTAAAACTATATAACAAGCAATCCACTCACATGTGGTTGTTTTTGGAATGCAAATAAGAATTCCATATGTATAAGTGAGGTGGCACCCATTTTTAACATTTAACAACATACTTTCAAAATTGATGTAAATTTGTTTTTATGTTCGTATTAACCTTTTTCTTAACATAAATTTTGATGATATGGGCGCACTAGTACTTATGTATTTAAGATAAATATAATATATTCACACATGTACTTAAAAAAATTCAAATTAAACACATGTATTTTGTTCATTAATGTATGCATATACTAGTGTGTATATGACAATGTAAGATATCCATGCGTACAATTGCATGTGCACATACTATTATTATTAGCATAGTGGATTTTGATAACCGTTGGATTGGATTTAATTTGGACCATTTGCTCCTTTATATAAATTAGGGTTTTTGAGCTAATAATATACACATTTCTATATTCCGAGCTATCACATTGGTGGAGGTGAGGGGCACCTCTAATTGTTTATATGGAGTGCTCGGATTTATAGATCTTTTTTTATTTTCTTAGATCTAGCTTTTTCATTGTTTAAATCTATTTCTTCCTTGTAGCCTTTTGTCCTTTCTTTTTTTCGTCTATGGATGCACAACATGCAAGTCCTTTGTTTGTGAAGTAGTTACTCATGTAGTTGTTGGATGTTATGCAGATACAACTAAACAATCACTCTTAGTTGATGACGGCATTCATAGGCCATGGTACTCCTCATGCTCATGCTGCAAATCCTCACATCCGGCCGGTTTCTTTTGCGGAAGTCCTGGGGATAATGTGTACCATTCATTTGACCACTTTACCGTGATCGCCACATATCATTCATAAGATGATGCTCAGTGTTTATGTGAATTTCCTATTTGTCTTTAAGGGACGGTGTTGCAATGGTACAATGGTCTAGACATTGCAACTCGTGAGGATTAGAGTATTCTTCTAGAGATCTTCAAATGTGCATTTGGGCATGTAAATGACTGTGATGATGCTTTTTAGTAATTGCATCGTATTTGTCAGGAGCCATCTGAGTCGGTGATGCAGTTCGGTGTTCGCTTCCGGAACCTTTTGTTACATGTAGGGCCTAACATGTCGGAACGCATCAAGTTAAGTATGTTGTGGCAGCACTTCATCAAGACTTTGTGGGGCTTGTGCATGCATTGGCTCTAGTGACTCTTGATGATGTTTTGAGGCTGGCACAATGATATGAATCATCGCCTCTCCCACTTGCATCTTCACGTTCTCTCATTCCACTTCACATTGGGAATGGTCCTGCTCTGATGGAGTTTGATGTTGTCGCTGCTCGTGTACCAGCACAAGGTTGGGCTTGTGGACGGGGACGTGGATATGCAGTTTGTTGTTGGGCATGTGATGAGGTTGAAGACACGTATTGGCGCTGTCAACGGTTTCCTGATTGGCATCCTCCATTTCCAGGGTGGAGGCCCTGGCGTCAACAACGTCCAGTTGGCACTGCTGTAATGGAAGGTCTTGATGTGGTGGATCTTCCGGGAAATGACGAATCGCACGAGTAGAAGAGGGTCCTCATGTGAATAAATTAGTGACCCCCTCCGTCTTTTTTCAAGGGGTTCACTTGGCACTAATTCATCCGGTCTTCACTTTTTTAAGCTTAATCTAATCACATGACACATCCTGTTATTCTTTCTGTATTGGTGGATATAGGTTTGAGTTGTCCTCTATTTCTTATCTGTTACTACACGTTTCAGTCCATGCGGTAGAATCAATCTTTATTATGTACGGCAACGGACACACTCATGCTTGTTCATGGGATAAAGTTGACATTGCTGTTTGAGTGGACGATCGTGAGCTTGAGCTTTAATCTTTGCAGGTAGGTGCCGAGTCAAGCTTTTCACCTTATTCTTGATATGGATTGGTTGACTCGCAATCATGCCAAGTGTGACTTTGGAAAGTCTCCCCCTTGTTTGACTCTCCATCATCTTTCTTACATTCCTTTACTTTTATTTTACTTCGTTCATTTGTTTCCAACTTTGCTTCCATCATTTTTGTTTCACCCTTACTTCCGACCATTTTTCCTTTATGCTCTTTCTTTCCCTCTCTGGATCCTTCATATGATTGTCGTGCTGCAATCATTAATCAACTCAAGGAGTATGCTGATCTTTTCAACTTCGACTTATCATTTGGAGCCAAGATTGCGACACGCCATCCTATTCTAACTAGGGATGCTAGGTGAATCAAGGTACCTATTCAGCATTGATCACTAAAGAAGCTCAAGATCTTACGAGTAAATGTTAAGGAAATGTTGGAGAAAGGTGTTATTAGGAAATCTCAAAGTCCTTGGGCGTGCGAACCTTATCTTGTGATGAAGCCGGATGGGAGCATTCGATTTTGCATCGACTATCACCCATTAAATGATGTAATTATTTCAGATGTGTATCCACTTCTTCATACTGTAAATCTTTTGGATTAACTAGGGCGGAGCCGTTGGTTCACCAAGTTAAATCTCGCTTCTGGATATTGGCAAGTTCCAATGGTTAACATGGACATTCCCAAGATTGCTTTTCGAACACCATTTGGCCTGTATGAGTTCTTGGTGATGAGTAATGCTCAAGCGACTTTTCAGCATATGATGGACAAGGTTCTTTGCGATATGCCGAAAGTAATTGCTAACTACATCGACGATGTTTTAATCCACTCGAATGGAACGTGGGAGGAGCATGTCGGTGATGTAAGCAAGGTTTTGGATCGGTTGTGGGAAGCTGGTTTGAAGCTAAAGCCGTGTAAGTGTGTGTTTGATCCAAGGACACCATTTATCTTGGCTATCGCATTTCTCGTGAAGGTTTGCAAGTCGATCCTGACAAACTTGTTATAATTTTGAAGATCCCTACACCAAAGTGTGTGAACAATGTGCAACGCTTTCTTGACAAGGTACAATATCTGGGCCATTTTGTGGATCATCTTTTAAATCGTACTACATCGTTGTGGGCGTTGCTGAAGTCATCAATATCATCTTTTGTCTAGTCTAAGGATTGCAAGCGGGCATCTGCAGATCTTAAAGAGTTGTTGACGACTCCAGTTTTGGCGTACCCTAATTACACTTGTCCTTTCATCTTGCACATGGATGCTTCTGACATCGATCTTGGGGCATATTAATGTAGGAGAGTACAAGTGTACCTAGTCAACAACATCCCATTGCGTACATGAGCCATACATTGCAGCCAGCTGAGGTGAACTACTCCATGATAAAAAGGAGTGTCTAGCGGCAGTTTGGGGTTTTCAGAAGCTCCATGCTTACTTACATGGTTCTCGGACGCTGTTAGAAGGCAATCATGCAACAATCACTTTGTTGTTGAAGCAGAAGAATTTGATTGGTTGTATTGCTTGGTGGGCCTTGAAGCTTCAAATTTACAACTTCGAGGTTGTTCATTGCCCAAGGAGTTCCATGGTTGGTGCTAACACTCTTTCTCAGGCTCCTTTTCCACCTTCTCTCTCTTCTTTTGTCCCTAAGGAGCCAGTTGTTCTAGCATCAGTGAACTTTTTAAACGAAGATTCGGTACCATTAGCAGTTGTTGTGCTTTGACATTTAGTTTCTACATGGTGCAAAATTAGATTTTCCATCTTTGGATGAGGTTCGGGAAGTTCAAAAGGTTGAGCGGTGGATTCGAAGGCTTCGTGATGGGTTTGAGAATCCTGCATCACTTGTTGATGGCTTGCCTTTCATCCACCTACATTTGCAATATCGCCTTCAAGACAACCTTCTTTATTTTATGAGGACCGATTTAGATGATCATTTGCAGTTGGTGGTACTTTTGGTCTTTGTTCCATGCTTCCTCCACGCTTACCATGACTCTCTTGTTCTCGACGGGCACATGGGATAACATCGTGTGATGGAGAAGCTGCACATATCTTTCTATTAACCAGAGTTGTAAGAAGATGTGATTCAGTATGTGTGTAGTTGTGTATGGTGCTAAGCTCGTAATACTCCCACGTGTACTTCGGAAGGACAATTGGAGTGAATTGCAGTTTCTCGTTCGTTTGAGTTGGTGGCATTTGATTTGATGAGACCTTTTTCGTGGTCGACTATTGGCAACGAGTATGTTATTATTGCTTCTGACTACCTAACTCATTGGGTAGACGTTGGTGCTCTTGCTAGTGTGACTGCCTCTGTTGTTGGTTAGTTTCTCCTTAATCGGGTTGTGTTTTAGCATTCTTGTCCGAAGCAGATTCTCTCGAATAATAATCCTGCGTTTATGGATAAGGCATTTCATGTTTTGACTTCTCGGTTGGGGATACGCCACACCTTCACAAATACTTATCATCCTCAAACATATGGTTTGGTAAAATGGCTCGTTAAGACTTTCAAGGGGATGATCGCAAAGTATGTGAACTTTCAATATTCGGATTGGGATGGTTATATGCCATCTCTCCTATATGCTTATGTCACTAAAATACAAAGTTCTATTGGTACTTCGCCATATAAGCTCTTATATGCTCATGACCCGGTGTTACTAACGGAGTTGAGTCTACCTTCTCACTTGCCATGAGCTGCTAATGCTAGGTCCTGGGATTGGTATCTTACTAACATTCTTCCATTGGTCCTAGCGGATTTGCAGAACACTTGGGATGCGTACAAGTGGGACAACAATGGTGCTACAACTCTCATCATCGTCCACTTGCAGAGTATAAGGTGGATGAGTTGGTGTTGGTTCGTTTTCCAAGCTTACGGTACGTGGTTTAACCAAAAGTCTCTTGCTCAATGGAAGGGACCATATTAAGTGCTACAACAGGTAAGACCGCAAGTTTATGAGGTTCGGCACCACATTCAACCCGATCCTCTAAAGATTGTGCATGTGCAATGTTTGGGAATAGGTTATGCCACCTACATATCCATCGATGCCTTCTTCTGATGTTCCTCTTGATCCAAGCCCATCTACCAGAGAATCCTAACCACCTTCCATCCTTTCGAGAAGAAGGGATGATGTAAGATCCATGTGTATGGCTACATATGCACATACTATTATTAACATAATGAATTTTGATAATCGTTGGATTGGATTTAGTGTGGACAACTTGCTCTTGTATATAAGTTAGGGTTTTTGGGTTACATTTCTATATTGCAAGCTCTCACAACAAGTTTAATTTTATCTTTATAAAATTTTATACAATATGGAATATTAAGGGTCATAATAAGAATATAATATCTATTTAATATAAGTATTCTATTAATAAATACATAAATTTGTATCATATTATGTGTTTATATTAGATATATGATATTTATGATATTACTAATTAATGTTTAGTACTTAGATTTTATATATAGATTTTATGAAATATATTTATAAAGATTACTACTTATTCAAAGTCATAAGGGTTTTCATGCACAATAGACTAAACATTAAATGTTAAGGGTCAACGTGTAACTAAGTACCTCGAACAGCTGCCTTAGATATGCATAAGGCTATACATAAATTTAAAGGTAAGGATTTTTTTCCATATAATTTAGGTGGAGGGTAACATACATAACATAAAATAAAATAAAGTTATGTAATAATACTTAAGTGTAAGTACTGGTGCAAATATAAAAATCCACCTTTAACTTTATGTTAATGGTGAGTGCGCATTGCTCTCAATAGTGACACGTGACATAGCATTCTTAATATAGTCTTTTATCATTCTTAAAATTGTTTCCGTATGTAGTTTAATCTTATGTAATATATTTAAATAATGATATAAAATTGTAATTTATTAATCACCAATGATTATGCATACATATAAATTATTTAACATTTAAGTCTAAAATATATAAATATACTCAACATTAAAGGTCTTTAATTTCCTTGAGACTTTGGCAGCTTGTACATTTTAAGAGGAATTAGGTTGAGGGGTCCATATAGTATACCAGCTTCCATAAGATATCATTCAAGGCATTTAGTAAAAAAATTCAGAAAAGGGTGTAAGAACATGAAATTGTTTGCAGCTGCATTTAATACATTTATTTATAAAAGTGGAAATATGTATACAATATAATTTATTTAATATAATATTTAATTAACCATGTAACATATATCATAATGATGAAGTTTATGACTTATACTAAACCAAAATTTAATTCATGTTTCTTATTAAATCATATGATCTTATAATATTATAATTAGTTTAACGTTTATTGTGTGTTAATTTATATATCATCGAATACCTTGTAAAATGACCATTCTAAATCTTAAATTCATACGACACTATCAAGGCTGTTAGATCATGCATGTTGTTGTACAATCATTATGCTAAAGAAAAAATTAGGTTAAATATTCATCTTATTATGTAGAGTCAAGCCCCATCGAAGAACCCCGCGATCATGGCATCATTAATCTTAATAACTAGGTTAAGGGCACTAGGTTAAGAATAATAATTAAATCACATAATATTCTAATTTTAATTTTTGAATTAACAGTGAGATTTTCATATTCAAATATAAATCTTTCTATTAATTTAAAATGCGAAACTAGTCGTAGTAAAAAAAATGCTATGGAAATGTTTAATTATTAATTTATTTTATTATTAATTTAATTTAATTACTAATCCGTAACATTTTTTAACTACAGTTAATTCCACTGAATTTAAATATTAAAATTAAAATTTAGAAACTTGCATTTAAAATGCTATAAGTGTGTTCAAAGCAAAAATACCAATCTTAAGGCTTTAAAATTTATAAACTTACATTTAAAATCACTATTTTCATAATTGTAAATAAAATTTAACTTATGTTTAACCTAAATTGATTTGTTTTAATATTTGATTGACTATGGTATTTTATTTATAAAGTTGCAGAATATAAAGATTCTTCAAGAATATACAAATGTTTAATTTAAACCTTTTGAAAACCTTATAAAAGTACTTTAAAATCAACTTAGGGGCTCTCTTCTAAAAAATCTGGTTGAAAACTAATTTGATTTACTAATATTTTATTAAGTAAGGTTATATTAAACATAAAACATATTGATTTTATGAGTATCTTTTGAATGAAGTTTGATATTGAAATAAAGTTTCTTATATGGGCTTAGTAAAATCTAAGCCATTTAAACACATCATTACACATTTAATTAGGGTAGATTATTAGACTATAATGCACATTTGATTAAAACATAAAATTACAAATTTAATTAGGACATATCATGTTAGTTTATATTATATATTAGAGAACATAGTATATGTTAAGAATATTTCTTAATATGAGGATTACAAGGTTTTATTAAATAAAAAGTATAAAAGTCTCTTGTAAGTTATAACTTACAATTGTAAAATTTTAACTTAACAAGACACATAAACAAAGTGCATACTACAAATATGACACTATTATATAAAGAGAAATAATAGATTAAATTGAGAATAATAGATGCAAGATTAATTAATAACATATTATTGAAGATCATACTAAACACAACTATACATACAACCTTTTGAATCTAGTAGAATTTGAGGTCAATCTAATTTAAATCAAAATATAACATAATAAAAAAGAAAAATATAAAAATATGAAATTAAAGATGCAGGAGGCCTTTTGTATCCAATAGCAATATTAACTTTAAAAAAATAAAGGTTAATGTAATGGGCATCAATTTTAAAAAATATATATAATTAAATTAAAGAAAATTAAAATTTAAAAGCGAATTGAGATATTAAAAATATAGTGTTGAGGTAATAATATCATGAACCCTAATGTGTTAATGTTAGAATTTAATTGAGTTCATTTTAATTTCTTTAGGGTTTTTTCTTTTTTTTAATAAAAAAAACCCCTAGTTATTGACACGTGGCCATTAAGTAAAAATTGAAGTAGGGTTTTTGAAAAAACATAATTATTAACATGTGTTAACTAATGTATTAGGATGTAAGTATGTATTACCATTACAAGCACTACATGTAAAGATAATTTGAGATATAATTTCATTATAAAGATTTTAAAATAACATATGTTGTTATATGTAACAAGAACACCAATGTTCTTCTTTACGTTACAATAGTGGTAATATTGTATAAAATAAGGTCAACACTTTTGTATCACTCAACATATTATAACATATATATGTGTACCTATATATATTTTATCTATCTATCTCTCACACACATGCACACACATGTATATACATAGACATATATGTGTATCTGTATATTATATTTTATTTATCTATCTCTTGCACAAACATGCACACATATGTATATACATATATTATATTTATTTATCTATATGTGGCGCGCACACACACACACACACATATATATATATATATATATATGTGTATCTATAGAATTTAATTTATTTATCTATCTCTCACACACACATGCACACTCCTGTATGTATATATATATGTGTGTGTGTGTGTGTGTGTGTTGTGTGTGTTGTGTAGTTTAATTTATTTTTCTATTTCTCACACACACATGCACACACTTGTAATATACTATATTTCTCTCGCACACACACACACTTATATATACATATACATATATATGTGTGTATTTGTATATTATAATTTATTTATTTTTTCTTACACACACCTGTATATGTATGTACCTGTGTATTTGTATATATATAATTACTTTATCTCTCTCTTAGACACACACTCTTGAATGTATATGTATGTGTGTATTTGTATATATGTAATTTCTTTATCTCTCTCACACACCACCTATATGTATACATACTTGTGCATTTGTATATATATAAGTTCTTCATCTCTTTCTCACACACACCTATATGTATACGTACTTGTGCATTTGTATATATATAAGTTCTTTATCTCTCTCGCGCACACAACTGTATCTATATGTATGTGTGTATTTGTATTTTATAAGTTTTTTATCTCTATATGGCACACACACATGGTTAAGGGAAGTGGTGGTGGGATTAATCCTGCCACCCCTTCCCTACTTGAGCATGATTAATCTTGCCCATCACTCTCTGAGACAGAGAAGTGTGGCAAAATTAATCCCGCCACCCTCCCCTGCCTCCTAGAATGGTGGGGGATTAATCTCATCCGCAACTCTCTGAGACAGAGAAGGGTGGCGAATTAATCCCATCACACTATATGTGAATGTATCTATGTATTAGTATATATAAGTTCTTTATCTCTCTCTCACACACATGTATTTATATGTGCATGTGTATCTATATATTATAATTCCTTTATCTCTCTCTTTCACACACATACACTTGTATTTATATGTATATGTGTATCTGTATATTATAATTTTTATTTCTCTCTCTCACACATATGTGTGTGTGTCTATATATATATATGTGTGTGTGGTTATTATAATTTCTATATATCTCTCTCTCACATACACATTTTAGGAAGTAGGGAAGTGATCTAGAATGTAAGGAAGTGATGATGGGATTAATCCCGCCACCCCTTCCAACTCTCTTAGAATGGTGGGTGAGATTAATCCCGCCCACTTCTCTTTGAGATGCAGAAGGGTGACATGATTAATCCCATCACCCTATACCCTATATGTGAATGTACTTATGTATAAGTATATATAAGTTCTTTATCTTTCTTTCTCACATACACACTTGTATTTTTATGTACATGTGTATCTGTATATTATAATTTCTTTATTTCTCTCTCACACACACATATGTATATATGTGTGTGTGTGTTATCTGTATTTATAATTTCTATATATATCTCTTTCACACACATATTCTAGGAAGTAGGGAAGTGATGATGAGATTAATCCCGCCAACCCTTCCCAGCCTCCTAGAATGGTGGACGAGATTAATCCCGTCCATCTCTCTGAGACGCAGAAGCGTGGCAGGATTAATCCCATCACCCTATATGTAAATGTCTATAAATATATATAAGTTCTTTATTTCTTTCTCACATACACACCTATATTTTTATGTACATGTGTATTTGTATGTTATAATTCCTTTATCTCTTTCTCTCAGTATTTATATATATATAATATATATATAATATATATATATATGTGTGTGTGTGTGTGTGTGTGTGTGTGTGTGTGTGTATTTGTATATTATAATTTTTATATATTTCTCTCTCACAGACACATTCTAGGAGGTAGGGAAGTGATGGCGGGATTAATCCCACCAACCTCCTAGAATGGTGGGCAAATTAATCTTACCCACTTCTCTCTGAGACACAACAGGGTGTATGCAAATGTACTTGTTTATTAGTATATATAAGTTTTTTTATCTCATATTACTCCTACTGAGACGATTACTCTTCTAATCGGGCCTGGCAGGATTAATCCCACCATCTAATTAGTCTGAGCACTTTAGAGAAAAATATTTATAGACCCTGTAAAATTTTAATTGTGTATTTATATATTTAGGTTAATATAAGTGTGTGTGCATTTTTATAAACTGTATTTATAGTGTAATATTGTGCAGAAATGCGGCTTGATCAAACAAAGTGATTCAACCATTAGTATGGAGTTGTCTTTAGATTTTTGGTAAGAATTAAAATAAAATTTATTATACTCGAACGTGTGTTTGAAGAACTTTGTATTCAGATGTGACATTAAAGATAAGAGGAGGAAATGATGTGCAGGGGAATTTTGAAATTGACTCGGCCATATTTCAAAATAAATGCGAAGCGCATTGGATTAACCATGATTGTTGTTAAATTAATCCTTGTCACATTACATGGACAAGTAAAATAATGGAAAGTAGATTCAATAATCAAACACCCAAGGGTAGGTTGCAAACCGAGATTGAACGATGCTCAAAATATATATTTCATTTCATCCAATGTAATATTCTCAGATCCGGAGGAGGTTAGATACGACTTGAACCTCAAGTGGTTTTGTCGACTTGTGGATTAAGATGTCTTCTTTGAGGATCTGAATACCCATCAAGTAGGTGTATTTACAATAGATATTGCTTCACAATACAAAAGATTCACAAATGAAACAATCATTCTAACTATTATTGAAGAAGAAACACATTGACATTACTAGGGAGATTTAGAGGGTAGCTTGGTCCCAAGTTCTTTACAAATCATGTTCAATTTACTTAAGAATCTTCAGAGGCTGGAAGAGTGTACCAAAAACACTAGAACAATTGCAATCGGGGCTTACATATGTTGATTGTAACCGCAAAAGAAAGTCTTATATTTTCTATCAGCAGCACTAATGTTGCGATAAGCCATAAGGAAATGATGTTGGATGACAGGATTTTTGACTATAGGGTTAAGTATTGCAGTGTTAACCCCAATTTCACTCAACCAATGTTGCTGAACTCATGGAGAAGATGAAGGACGACAATTCAGACACTGTCCCACATAATGCTGTTTTGTGCCCATACTATGAAAGAATAAAAGCACTAAGATAGTGTGGGTACACCAACCAAAACAAATCATGAAGATTCAGATTGAGGGTAAAAAACCAATAAAGTATTACATTATTAACGGTCAACACACGATAACGGCATCCCAACGACTTTTCGATGAATATAATAAGGAAATGATGGCAATAAATTTTTTTTAGCATACTCGTGAGAAGCTGACAAAAAGATTGTCTTTTTTAACTAAACCAAATCTCACAACCGAGCAGTACCATAAGCTATTTGCAAAGTGGGATGCTGCTGACACCAACCACTATAACAGCAAAATATGGGAAAAGTTCAAAACACACTAAGTAACTCTTGGGCGGTTGCAAATTGAGAACAAAGTGCGAAATACCAAGTAAGAAAAATTCTTAGTGGGATTTATCCCACCAAATAATAATCTTCTAATTAATCCATGTGTAGAGAGCCGAAGAAATTGCAACAGTTGATTTTGCTTAGTGGGCGAAAAGAAAACATCCTTCATGATGATGTTGATTTCTTACCCTGAGGGCAAGGTCTTCGCCAAATGAGTGGAGATCATGGAATCTTTTGCAAAAGAAACACTAAAGAAGAAGCAAATGGGTGGAAAGGAGCCCTCGGAGAAGTTTGCAAAGAAAGTCAATAAAACACCCAAGGGTAAGTCTGTTCAACTTACAAAGAATATAAACAATGACTTTAAGCTCATATGGTTGAAGCCTTTGAACGAAACAATAGTGAAGGAGATGGATGTATTAACTAATTTGGTGGTTGATGACAAATTACATATAAACAACAACAGCCCCACCTCTTCTTTCCATCTCAAAGCAATGGAGTTAAAAACAATTAAACACTTCACAGAGTGATTGAGAATACACTTATAAACTGGGTTGGACCTTGGCTCCAACATACAAGGAGGTTAACAAATATTTGCAAGTGATAAACGATGATATGCTTGTCCAATGGGTAAATCAATCGAAAGATCTGGACAAGAATTTATTACATGCCAATGCCAAAAAGGAGAACATCGTAATGACACTTTTTCTTATGGTAGTCCTTCAGCAGTGGAGAACCGAGTTGAACCTAATAAAGGAGGACGCTATGAATCATAACAAGCCCTACAGATATTTACTATCGAATTCAGAGACTTTATGGGGTAACATTATTACCTGCAAAAAACCGTTTCAAATGTTCATAATGGATCGGCAGGTGTCAAAAAATCCTTCTTCAGAAAGGGCGTTGGAAGATTTGGTGGAGAAGCTTAGCCCTGTAAGTATGTACAGAGAAGGTATTTAGTATTTTAATTTTTGCACACTTACTTGGTACCTTTGTCTTTAAGTATTTATTTCTCGATTTTTACTTATGTCACTAATACTTTTGCTTTCATCTTCGCAAGAAGAATAAACATTTCTAGATTGGATTTTACATAAACGATGTTAATCCCATGTGTATTGATACGGTTATTCACTTACTTATTAGGAATGCAACAAACAATTTTAAACTTTCAAATGATTGGCTAGGCATCTGTTTTTGCTCCAACGGGCCTGAAGCTCCATCCAATACACCAATAGCTAAGATGGATGTATTCGGCAATGTACATTATCCAAACATTATAAGTTAGGCTACACACAGCATTGTTAACTTAATCAAGGGTCCTCATAGTGATGCATGGGTTTTTGACTATTGCACTAAGGGATTCATCTTGAAGAAGTGTTACCTCTGGATACATGTGTCTTTGTCATTGAAAAGGATAAGACCATGGTCGAGGACTTGAATAAGTGGATACAGAGGTTCTTAAATGACTACCCCAACAAACTCATACAAGAGTATCTAGGAAAATTCCCTCCCAAGAAATGTGATAGCTTTGAAGAGGAATCTAGTTCAATATCAGAGTCTGAGGATGATCCTAAACCAGACATCACACCGAAAGTTATCTCAAGGAGCACAAAACATTCAATTACTCCACTAAGTATGGAAACATCAATAGAAGAAATGGAAGATATCAAACGATTTCCCAAGCGGCTAAAACCTTTTTCACTTGGCTCAGAAGGTAATAGCGAAGATGAATTGTTAATGAATTGATAAAGTGACAGATAATTATAAATGAGCATAACATAAATCAATATTTGTACAAAAAATAAATTCTCAAGAACTAAAGAAGTTTTTAGTTCAAACATGGGTCACATATTAACAAGGTAAAATATTATTATAAGGCCAGCTAACAATCATTTTATAAATGTAATAAAACAATCGAGAACAAGGATTTTCAGCAGTGGCATGAGGTAAGAGAGGGGTATGGCAAACATTTCTTGTGCCACATGTCAGAATGACAGAGTTCATTCAGGAAATGTTCAAACAATGCAGTTCAAAACATCGTTAGCGTGGAACCACTTGTCTTGGTAAATTTCAAAAGGAGTTTATTGCTAAGGTTTTTGAACTACCATCTTTAGCTCCTTTAGTTTTTGCATCAATATTTTTATTACCTTCAGTTCCTGAATCACTTTCTCCAATGCCTGCAATATATGAATCTTGTAACGATGATTTACAAGTAAATGATAAAGAGGTTGGTAACAATATAATGTCAAAAGATAAATATGAAAAGGACCAAACTGTCAAGGCATTCTGCTTCATCGACAAAGGCCTGAGAACAGGAAAAGAGAAATCAAACATGGAATTTTCATTTGTTATCATGGTAAATTTTGGCATGATATCATTTTTTATCCAGGGTTGGACCGTCTATTTCAAAAGCTCAAAAAGATGGGTGCACTTGGGGGATTTAGTTATGCATGCAGTTTTACAACTTGACATCGTTGCTAAATTTGCTCAATAAGCATTGTAGTGTTGCAAAAGAGGTAATTTGTAAAGATTGGATTTTTGAGCTTTTGAAAGAGACGATCCAACCTTGGACAAAAAATGATATCATGAAAACTCCATTTTGATTTTTCTTTTTTGTCTTCATGCCTTTGTTGATGAAGCAAAAAGCCATTGACATCCAGCAACACAATATGACCATGGGTAATAAGGGCAACGTTGAATGGTATCTTCCATTTCTTTTGCTAATGTTTCCATGGTCAGTGGAGTATTTGAATGTTCTATACTTCTTAAAATCACTTTCGGTGTCAGATCTAGTTCAAGATTATCCTCAGACTTTGATATCGAATCAAATTCCTCCTCAGAGCTGTTGCATTTCTTGGAAGGAACTTTCCCAAATATTCTTGTATGGGTTTGTTGGGTAGTTAGTTAAAAAACTCTCTATTCACTTGTTCAAGTCCTCAACCATGGTCTTATCTTTTTGAACAGCAAACACACATGTATCCCAAAGGTAACACTCCTTCAAGACAGAACCATTAGTGCAGTAGTCAAAAACCATGCATCACTATGAGGACCCCTAATTAAGGTGACGATGCTTATAATGTTTAGATAATGTATATTGTTGAATATGTACCTCTCAGCTATCAGTGTATCGAATGGAGGTGCAAGCCCATTAGAACGAAGGCAGATGCCTGGTCATTGCTTGGAAGTTTAAACTTGTCTGGCACATTCTTGACAACCAAGTGAACAACCGTATTAATACACCTAGAATCAACATGGTTCATGTAAAATCTAGTCCAACAATGTCTGTTCTTCTTGGCAAAGATAAAAGTATCAGTGACATGAGCAAAAATCAAGAAATAAATATTTAAAGACGTAGGTATTAGGTAAGTGTGCAAAAATTAACTTATAAATACTTTCTTTGTACATGCTTGCACAACTAAGCTTCTCTACCAAATCTTCTAGTGCCCTATCTGAAGAAGGATTTTTTGATACCCACTGATCCATCATAAACATTTGAAAAGGTTTTTTGTAAGTAGTGTTGTTGTTACCCCATAAAGTCTTCAACTCCAATAGTAAATATCTATAGGGCTTATCATAATTCATAGCATCCTTCTTTATCAGGTTTAACTAGGTTGATTCTTGCACAGATCTCTGATTGGTTTACCCATTGGACAAGTATATTATCATCTGTCACCTGCAAATATTTGTTGTTCTCGTATGTTGGAGTGACATAGATTAATTTGACAGCAACTGTGGTGGATCCAATGAGCTTCTCATTTATTTTAAAATATGGCAAAGTTGATTCTAAATTCCCCTGCTCATCTCATCTCTTCCTCTT
The DNA here is from genome assembly GCA_003024785.1 of Selaginella tamariscina. NCBI lineage: Eukaryota > Viridiplantae > Streptophyta > Lycopodiopsida > Selaginellales > Selaginellaceae > Selaginella > Selaginella tamariscina. The sequence continues at coordinate 149,420 of PUQB01000030.1, read as the reverse complement.
GTCTTTAGTGTCACATCAATGCCACATCTAAATATAAAACACATAAATTCGTCGAGCATATATCTGAATAAAGCAGAATGTAAAGACGACTCCATACTAATGGCTAAATCACTTGTTTTATCAACTTGTCTTTTGCACAATATTACACTATGAATACAATTTTATAAAAATGCACATACACTCATACAAACTACATATACAAATACACAAACAGGGTCTATAAATATTTTCTCTTAAGTGCATGAACTAATTAGTTGGTGGGATAAATCCCACTGATGCCCTTTTATTTTAAAATACACATAAATACTTTATACACAATGTATGAAAGTGTCCAAAGCTCACATTTGTGATAGTGCAAAAAATGCATATCATTCGGTTCTAGCACCATCATAAATGTAAACTTTGAATAGTTTTATAGGTTTACTAACCTTCACTTAAAAGATTATGATGAGGCTATAGAAGTAAATAAAGGGAATGGGAGGAATCATCTCGGCGGGATTAATCCCGCCAGGTTAAGAGCGAGAGAGATAAAGAATTATTATATACAAATACAAACGTAATTATACATATGAATGTGTACGAGAAAGAGATACAGAAAATACATATGTACAAAAATAAACATAATATACATTCAAGAGTGTATGTGAGAGTGAGAGTGATAAATTAATAATATACAAACAACATATATATATGTATATACATGTGTGTATGTGAGAGATATAGAAATTAGAATATACAGATACACACATACATATAAATACATGTGTGTGAGAGAGATAACAAAATTAGAATATATTGATACACGCGTACATATACATACATGTGTGGGAATGTGACAAAGAGAGACATAAAGAACTTATATATATACAAATGCACAAGTATGTATACATATAGGTGTGTGTGTGAGAGAAATAAATATTTTCTTTAAAGTGCATGAATTAATTAGTTGATGGGATTAATCCCATCAGGCATGAGAAGAGGAGGAATTGTTTTTGCAAGATTAATCTTGCCAGCCGAAGAGGAATTGATTTGCTTGGTGGGATTAATCTCACCAGCCCCAAGGAGGAAAGGAATTGTCTCAGGCGGCCCCAAGGAGGAAAGGAATTGTCTCAGGCAGCCCCAAGGAGGAAAGGAATTGTCTCATGCAGATTAATTTGGATGGCTTGTGAGCGGAGAGAGATAAAGATTATTATGCAACACATGTAGATATATACATATGGGTGTGAGAGAGATAAAGAATTATTATTATGTAGATACATACGATATACAAATGTGTGTGTGAGAGAGAAATATATATTTTCTCGAAAGTGCATGAATAAAGTAGTTGGCGGATTAATCTCGTCAACCTAAGGAGGGAAAGAATTGTCTTGGTTGAATTAATCCGGCTTGTGAGTGAGAGAAATAAAGATATATATTATGCAGATACACACGTAAATACACAAAATGGTGTGTGTGAGAAGGAAAGAGATAAATATTTTCTCGAAAATGCATAAATGAAGTAGTTGGCGGGATTAATCCCACCATCCCCAAGGAGGGGAGGAATTGTCTCGGCCGATTAATCTGGCCGGCTTGTGAATGAAAAGATAAAAGAATTATTATTATGCACGTAAATATATTAATCTCACCAGCCCCAAGGAGGGAGGAATTATCTCAATCGGGCATTTATTTTGAGCATATACCCACCACTTATAAGCATGTATGCATGTTGTAACTAAAATGGACATGGCTATAGTCCCATTTCCTAATAATTAACAATTTTACTATTTAATTAGCATTTTCTAATATTAAGGAATATTCTTTAGAATATATGTTTAAAATCAGAATATTCTTTAGATATTCTATTTTGTTTCGACCCTTTAATAAATTATAACATTCATTGAACAAAAATTAATAATACATTATAAAGTAGAAGGTATTAAATTATATAATATATTGCCTAATATAACAATTAAGGAAGAGCATAAGAGGTACATTATATAATATTGATGTTCTTATTAAAATAAATATTTAGATATAACATTATTAATTAAAATTTGTAGTAGTAATAATATATATATAAATCCTATAATAATATAGTTAATCTTCATATCATTTTTAAATTTATATAGTTAAGTAAACAGTTTGGTATTATTATTAAAAAGTTTATAAAATTATGAATATTAAATATATGATATTATAATTTTTTAATTGCTTTAAGCTTTAGAAAACATACATTCCTTTGCAGTTTTGTTAATTGTGACTTTATCAACGCTTCTTGACATCCACCATATCGAATGGATTTAACATTTATAAAACATACTTGGTCTTTTTTTATTGGGAGACCATGTTTTCTCTAGGCATTTATTATATCTTTCGCTCTCCTTCTCGTGTCGCCTTTTTTGTGGTTTGAAACCATGCAACCTTAACAATACTATTTTTTGTGATTACTTCAGGTGTGTCGATAATTTGACCATCCAAATAGGCTGATTATATGACGCATTGGAGTAATGAAAACCATCATTAGTTTTTGAGATCCTGGCAGCAATCAAAGTATGCTTTAGATTTTTGGTTCCTTTGTCCAAAAGTGTGGTTTGCACTTCCACATCACTACTGGCTTCTATGTCGTTTGTGCTCAGTGATGTCATTTCAATCTCTCTCGCCACCTTGTTTTAGGCCAAAAGGGTGTGCATTCTGTACTTGTGACAGTAGGCCCTTCAACTCTTGAATAACAATCTCCCAATAGTCGACCAAATGCTTATATAGTTCTGAGTAACCAATTGCCTTATCAGAATTCTTTAGCGTCGATTTTTGAACCCATGCCACATATTTTTTATGCCATCAATAAAACTCTTGTTCCTTGAGTTGGGCACTCAATGGAATAGGGTCTGGTTGTCCTTCTGGGAGAAGTGGCTTTCCATTCTCTCCACTTTTGAAGAGCATTAACCCTCTTTTGGTAAACCACTCATAACTCTGATGGCCATAACTTTGTACTGCATAATAGGTATACCATCTCGTATAGAGAAAAAGAATTGTACGGCACAAGGGACCAACTAAAGAATCACTCCCCTCTTTTATATACTCCTTGAAAATTTTTTGAAGTCTGGCACCTCAGTCACAAGCAAAGCACAACTTTTTTTGGAGATGCAGTTTTCAAAAGATTATCATATGCAGTAAGGTAAGTGCACTTGTCCTTTTTGTAGAGTTGAGACCTTGCTGAAGAACGCATCAATATCTTCATGAGTGTCACCAACCATAAGAAAACTGAGTGTGATTGTCTCAAACACACCTTTGGCAACAAGCATTGACAAGTATTGCTAGCAATATCTAGAAAATAATAAAAGTAAGTATGAGCTTGAGAAACCCTTAAGTAAAATGATTTACCTATTTTTGTTCTCGCCTGCACAATTATCCATCTGTAAAAGCAAATGACGAGGAAGCTTATTTAATGTTGAGGACACATGTACACTATTTGAGCTAGATCCCTCCACTGAACCTGAACTCTCAACAGGGCCATCTGTTTTTTGTGCAGGCTGCTGACAATGCCTCTCATATTCCCAAGTAGCCTCAAGTGCAGACGTGTTTATGAAGCATTTATGTAAAGGTTGAAGGTGTTGTTTCTTCACTT